>PNEQ01105571.1:0-12282 GCA_003012365.1 Medauroidea extradentata | reverse complement strand
CCGCCACATAATTCCCACGCTGTGCGGAAAGAAATATCAACAAGTTAATTTATGATAATTGAAATATTTATCTTACGCACATGAGTTTCCGCCACGGATGTTTACTTAATAATGGTTCCGTAAACAAACCCTGGCCGCTCCTACTCCCCCCTCCCCCTTATCACCCGTGCACCCCAACCAAGGTCACGTGCTGTTAGAGGGTACGGAAAACACAAATAAATAATAGAAACCACTATAATAGGGTAGGAATGATAAACACGTATAAGCTTGAAGGTTTCCTCGCAAAATATTGTTCGTCAACTATCCATTATGAAAAGCGGTATTTAATTTTGTATAAATATATATCTGTGTGTATAACGTAATACATATTTTTTCATTCGAAGTTAAATTCAGTGAATATTTAGCAGTGGTAAATTATGAACTTTCTGATTTCATATACATTTTCGACAGTTTTTATAGTTTCAATTTTTTTAACGAACTTTGCATATTTTAGTCGGTTGCAGTGATCCACAGACTACTATGTATACATAAAATGCAGACCAATTACAGCAAGTCAGTGAGCATTATCTAGAGAAAAATGATTGTTTGCATTGGTGTCAGACTTTAGCCGTGCACAGTACTGGTCGTGATTATCTTGGTTTTAAGCACGTCTCACGTCAACAAGTATATTTGGTACTGTATGCTAAGGATCACCTACTTACACACACATACACACAAATGTTAAAAAAAAACATTTCTGCAATCAGTTCCATACCTTTCACTTACTTCTTAAAAAAAAAAATAACAAGTGTTGGCTTACGTATTTACGAATGACCTTGTGTCTAAAACAGTTTCACTTTATCACAGCAGCGAACCCACTATCACACCTTCCAGCGTGACATAATTGCTTCTAATGCAGATATCGCGAGTATGGATGATTAACGTTCTTGTAATTATAAGTTTGTTTATTCAGGTAAGGAGCGTGGAGGAAGTGAGAGGTTCAGTTATAAATCAGTACTTTTATCTCGTTGCATCAACGGAACAGTTCACTTTCCACACGACGGAAAAAATACCGGTCACGTTCACATAAACTACAGTTCAGTATCCTGTTGAAACTGATAATGTAGATATGGCACATTGTTTCGAAATGTGATCTGCGCATTATGCTCGGCAGTTTCAAGCTAACCGCGCAGAAGTTCTTCCTCTTACAGAATATGTCGCGCCAACGTACTGTTCGAACTCATGTAATAGCGACCTGCTTCTTTGATTGGACTGTTATGTGGTTTAGTTTTCAGATGAATCAGGAACGTCCAGTGAAGGCGCGCCAGAGTTAGCACGCACATACACGTTGCATTTAGGGCGCGCTCTACATCACTTTTCAACGCCAGATTTTTATATCTGTACCAGATATTTTTTTCCTATTTTAGACATAACTTATGATTAAATTTCGCTCTTATGAAACTTGTTTATCTCTCATAGTTTTTGCATAATGACTCATACACGTACAGACTTGCATGTTACGGTTTTATGTTCGCCACTAAAATCAACCGTCATACCAAACTGAAAATAATGACAGTGGATAACAATGTTGTAGGCTACAATGTCTCCTGTATAAAGAAACTTTTTTTATTTTAAAAGCATTTTTGAATTGTTGAAAATTTTAATTTCAATTTTCAGCAAATTTTTTGCAATACAAAAACATTATATTATCTTATGTTTTTGTATTGATGCCTACAATATCGTTATTCACTGTAATTATTATAATTTAAGTTTTGTTACGTCAGTCGGTTTAAGTGGCGTACATAAAACCGTAACATGTAAATTTTGACGTTTATAAGTCATTATGCCAAAAATTATGAAACATAAAAAATTTAATAAGAGCAAAATTTAAAAACAATTTATGTCTAAAATAACAAAAAAATATCTGGTACAAAAATAAAAATGAAATGCTGTAGGCCGTGCCTTTAAGGCAGAAGAGTTTTCAGAATATGAACTCGGGACATTTAGCACAAAAGCCTGGACGGGGAGAGAGAAGCACATCTGAACTAAAGCGAGGGGCTAAAGCACAGCATACTAACTAGGACTGAAAAAGGAGGCACGGTTTTTTTGCTACTCCGGCGTACTCGAATGCAATAGAAAGAAATAATTTTGACATTTCACGCCAGATTGCTCCACTTCCTACTCTATCAGCATTCATTCCAGTTTATTCCTCTTTGCGTGAACGTCTCAAGATTATATTTCACAGCTTTAAGCGTGTGGCAGCTGCTACGACCCTTGCCTATAGGACTTTTATTACATTCATGCTCTTGAATATTTATTATTTTCTACTGGTATGTAGTGACGTTTTGTTGTCCTTTCGGCAGTCGGTAGCTGATTGTTCGCCATTTTTTATTTTTTACATAGCAAGAACTATAAACTCTGTAAAAATGATAAAATTGTTTTCTATCTCCTTAATTCCCCAAAACTATATAGCGTCCTGCACCTTCATGACAGAACGACACTGTTGTTTGTCACAGCTTAATCGTCTGAAGATAAATCAAAGGCATTCCATACTAAATGTCATATATCCAAAATATAAAACATAAGCATCAGACGTTTGTTAACATTTCAGTGCGGTGAAACACATAATTTATGTTTACGACTTACTCTGTAGTGCATGTGTTAAGAAGTAACTGGAACAGAAAAGAAAATAACCATAGGAACTAAACTTTTACCGCGAACAGGTTCTCGTTTTCTAATACTAAAAATTAGAAACAAGGAAATTCCCGGAACTGATATATAAGAAGGAGCATAATCCAAACGCCTGAAGAATTCCACAACGATTTCAATAATTGTATCACAATGCATTAGACACATTGTGGAGAAACTTGAGCAAGTAACAAACACTAAAGTAAACAAGACACGAACCTCACCCTTCCTAGTCTGAAGTGAAAGTGGATTTTCGCCGAGGCAGCAGGTAACGGACAAACACAATGAGGTTTGAGAATGTATACTACAGTGACATCTAAGCTGGAGTTCATTGTCCTCGCCGAATTTTTCTGTTCTAACTTATATGTAGGGGCTATAAAATGTCGCGTATTCAATGATTTGCATGTTATAATCTAATGTCCTACGTATACTCAAGCCCCGACTATTTGTTCACTAGCTGCTACTCACTGGAACAGAGATCAATGAACGAATAGACAGGACTTTAATTAATATACATAGGACAATTGATTCTAGCATGCAGGTAATAAAATCCGCGGAATTTTCCTGCCCCTACTTATATATTACGGGCGCGACTATTGCAATTTTCATCACCATTTTTTTTATTTTTTATTTGTACCAGATATTTTTTTTCTAATTTTAGACATAAAATGTGACTACATTTGGCGCTTGTGAAATTTTTTTATCTCTCATAGTTTTCGCGTAATGGCTTGTTAGTCATATTTTGCATGTTTCCGTTTTAACGACTACACTAAAACCTACTGATATACCAAACTCAAAAAAATCACAGTGGATAAAGACATTGCAGGCTACAATGATATGCTCATAAAAATAAAGAATAAAAATTATTTGTATTTTTAAAAATGCTGAAAATAAAAATAAACAGTAAAAATATTCCATATTGTTTTTAATACAAATAATTTTAATTTTTTATTTTTATGAGCATAACATTGTAGCCTGGAATGTATTTATCCACTGTGATTTTTTTGAGTTTGGTATATCAATTGGTTTTAGTGTGGTCGTTAAAACAGAAACATGCAAAATATGACTTTAACAAGCCATTACGCGAAAACTACGAGAGATAAAAAAATTTCATAAGAGCCAAATTTAGTCACATTTTCTGTCTAAAATAAGAAAAAAGTATCTGTACAAATAAAAAATTAAAAAATGGTGATGAAAATTGTGGTAAACCGCGCCCTTACTTTATGACGTCGGTTGAGTTCCCTGAGCGGTTTACCAAAACATTTTTATAAATACAATAAATAAAAAAATAGCATGTCAGTTCCGTCTGTAGTCGGGTTCAACCAGTAACGAACGAGCAACGACGGAAGAAAAAATTACGGGAGCGCCCGGAGAAAAACTCCTTAAGACAGACGTAGTCGAGCCGCGATAGGCGTCGATGGACCACGAAAGACGGCGCACCGAGGTGCCGCCGGACGTCGTCAGTTTAGGCGTCGGGACGCTAGAGAGCCGCGGAGTACAGTAGGCAGAGGTGACATCGTCATCGTCGTTTTAGACGTCGGGACGCCACTGAGTAAAATATCACCGAGTTGCGAAGTACGGCAGACCGGGACGCCTACGAGATATTGCAAGATGCGGTAGTTAGTGTATCAAATAGCTGACGGCCACTCCTCTCATGTGACTTTCAACGTCGTAAAAATCCTTAAGAGTGGTTGGTAGATTAATAAACGCTGAAAACATCAATTGATGTTTATGTTTTTTTCGAAGCCAATATGGATAAAATACTCAATGACAATCCTAGATAATGGTATTTGCCAACTTTATGAGTAAATATTTATCCAAAATGACTAATTCGTTATGCGTGATCTCTTGCGCCGCAGTTAAATGCACGAGGTTTCGGCGTCAGAGATTGTGCCTCAGAAGTTCGTAACACTGAAAACTATTTTGTTTAAAACGTCTAGGATTGCTATTGTTTAATTTTCGCAAATTGGCTTCAAGAAACCTATAGTTATAGATTAATGCTCTCAGAGTTGAATCTGGCACAGTTGTTACGACGGGCTCGTTATTTATAAAGAATGTTTGATAGGTAGAGACCCTGGTTTTTCGCAAAAAGAAATTTGCCTCACTTTGTAGCAGTGCCTTGCGTGCATATCTGCAGTTCTGCTTCGTGGTCAGTGATTGGATATTTTAACTGTCGCGAGCCTTGGGATTCTACTGACTAATCGCAGCCGTGAGGTGTTGCAGAGACTTTATTGTAATTTGCTTCGACAAATGATATACGGTTCTTCATATAGACACGCTGCCAATAATTATGAAGCAGAATTGCAGTTATGCACGTAAGGCACTGAAACAAACTGGGGCAAAATTCTGTTCGCAAAAAACCAGGGTCGACTATTAATTAGTAACAGTTCTGGAAGTTCGAGTGCGGTAATGAGTAAGCCGGTAAGTTCTCACAAAGGCCGTGTGCGGCACACGAGGTCGAAAACATTGGCGTCAACATAAAAAAAACTTACGTTCACGAATTTTCTTAAAAATTAAAAAAATTCAACGTATTTTTTTTGCATCATGAAACAGATTTTTTGTCGGTATGAGTGGCTATAGGCTTAGCAAGTCTGATGCATTATTTTTCACGTGATGCCACATCCATGTGTACCGTCAAACCCCGCAGGTACGGAGTTGACGCGGAACGCTATACGGTAACCGCAGTGGTGGAAGAAATATTAAAACTTGTTTCAGTGCCTTATGCGCACATCTGCAGCTGTGCGTCATGGTTATTGGAAGCGTGTCTTTGTGCTGAGACGTCTTTAATTTGACTGTGTCACTGACAATAAGGTTACTGAGACAGCATACGACAGTGAGATACCGAGATATAACAACATCCAGCTGCCACCCATGACGCAGATATACACAGGAGCTAGTAAGCTACTGAAACAAGTGGGTGAAAAGTTTCTATTCGCCAAAAATGTGTTGCTCTAGTTACGACTTCATGACCGCCACCCTACCCCCTTTTCCTGGAAGGGGTGTTAAAATAAAAAGTAAAATTAAGTTATCATTAAAAATAACTGTTAAATATTCCCATAAAATATTATTATAGTAAAGACAATCAGTGCCCCCTCCCCCCAAATCAGTCGTCTACGAAGAATACGTTGTCTGCCCGCTTTGAACGCAGTATTCAATAGCATAGCTTCTAGAAACACCAGGTAATTTTGAGGATAAAGTGAAATATAAATGTTGTGAAAAGGTGACGTGACGTCACCACCTGGCGACTCCACACCTATAGGTTCGGAACACAGGCTCAGATTTAATGACTAAGGGAAGGGGATGGAAAAAAAACGTGAATTTTCTAACCCAGGACACACTTTTCATACTGAATGAACTTCTTTTCACAAACTGCTGAGCAATAAAGAAACTGACATTAAATACAATAGGCCTACATTCCTTGAATCTAGTACAGGTCCCTTGTGAACAACTTAATTTTTCTAGGATCTTGGTGATGGGTTGTGATGGGAAAAAAGGAGGGGGGTGGTGATCTCTCCTATTCCCCTACGCCTTCTTGTGCCTGACCCTGTACGAAACAAACTTTGCTGTGGCACCACATGTCGACTTCAGAAATAGAACCGGCTCAAAACAATATACTGGTGTGAAAACAGTTTTTTGCCTGACATAGTTTATATTAAAAGTTCGATAAAAACAGTTGATTTTTTTCGCATATTACTATGCAAAGACTTTAAGTGTATTTTTTTTTTTACACGACGAGAAAGTCATGCGAAATAATGTGTACGGGAAGGACAGTGTTCGCCATAAAAATTGAATGACAAATGTAGTTTTAGTTGCAGAGACGCTTCAGTAATGAAATAAGCGCAGATGCAATGTCGGTCTGGGAGAGACACATCGGCACCAAGGGTACTCTCTGGTAGAGTGGGAAGAGGGAGGGTGAACACAGCCGCCTAACCTAATTGCCGCAGTGGGCCGTGACAAGCTCGTCGTTAGGTGGCATTCACTCTGCCGCTCACACACACTCTCTCTCGCTCTCTCAACACGAACACCTCGTGATAACCGCCTTCAAGAGGGTTAAGGGGTATTGTAAGATAAGATGTCGAGCGAACAACTGGAATAATCAATCGTCGATAAAATCTAAATTACTCATCATAATGCGATGGTTTTTTTTTGGCGAATAGATATTCTGTTAGGGTACGTTTATTTGTATAGCACTGGGCGGTAGCATGCTTTGCTTTCGAGTAAAAAATTTAAAAAACGGCATTTAGAAAAAATACGGGACTGAAAACACAAAATCCAAAAAAATTACAAAACTGTAATTTTTATAATTTTTAGTACAATAATATCCAGGACTCTATGGTAACCGAATTTCAAAAATATTCACCTTTAGATTTTAAAATAATTTTACTCACCGATAACCTCGGCGCGAGTGGTTAACGGATGTTAAAATTATTTTAAAATCAAAACGAACATATTATTGAAATTGGGTTACTATGGAGTCCTGGATATTACCGTACTAAAAGTTATAGAAAATACTGCTTTCCATTTTTATGGATTTTGTGGTTTCAATCCATTATTTTTCTAAATAGAGTTTTTAATTTTTTTACTCGAAAGCAAATAATACCACCGCCCAGTGTTATATAAATAAACGTACCCTAATAGAATAACTACTCAAAATACCATCGAATTATGATGAGTAGTTTAGATTTCATCGACGATTCAGTATTCAAGTCGTTCGCTCGACATCTTATCTTAACACGCAAACCTCGTGTCGACAACCCCAAGTCACTTTACCGTCTTACCTACAACACCACGTGTCCTGCCCTGCAGGTAGTGTTTATCAGAAGAGACCAGCAATTTATTGTGTCATTATCTGACAGCAAACTAGACTCCAAACTACTGTGTGCTCGCCGTGCTTCTGTTGTTGGTTGGTAGTTTGTGTGGCTATATAGCATGTAGGACTTCTCAACCAGTGGTATAAGATCAACTGTAAATATACCCACTAAACTTGTAACGCGGCCACACAAAGATACGAAGGCCAAATAAAATCACGCAGTGGCCTTGAATGCCCGTCTGTCACCAAACAATAACACGAAATTTGCATGTCTCTGTTTATTAGTGTCGTGTTGTCAGTTTGTGAAGAAATTTGGTCAGCAAACCAGAGAAGCCCTCTCCAGGGAGCCGATTAAATATCGCCACCTGCTACTTGCGCCGACGCAGCGCAACGCAAGTGCAGGGCAAGTTAAATGCTTCTTCTATGGCATTACGTGAGTATATAATTCGAAGGCAGCGCAACCTGACCCACCGCAGGTACAAATTTTGCGTTGCACCCATAAAAGACGACATTTAATCACCCCCCTAGGGTATGAATGATGTAGTGTGGTACGCACGCCAAACTGCTAGATTTGCTCCCAATATCAAGAGGCACAAATATTTAGCGGATTTATTCAAGGCCGCGATGAATGTCACTTCTGTGATTCCACGACTTCATGGAGATATCGCGAACTACCTGCTTGCGCGGTTAGAAGCCAGTAGACAGAGCAACGAGTTTGCCGCAAATCAATTTGTAGCACCATTTGTTTTATAGCTCTGTTTCATGGTTTTTGGCAGCGTGTCTCTGTTCAGACACGTTTTTCATTTAACTGAACCAATCATAATAATGTGACTGTGACCTAATACGTCTGTGATTAGATTGTAGAACCCCAAGATAAGTGATAGTTAAAACATCCTATCACTGACCTTGGAAGTACAACTGATTCACAGAGACCTTAAAAAAATTTTCCAGATTTGTTTAGGGATAAGCACGATAGACTTGTAGACTTTTAGATCCGTGTTATATCCATTGTTGACTCGCTATTTATTTGACACCTCTTCGAGAGCTCTGAGCCAATAAAAATTAATAAAAAATTGCAGGCCCAATAATTGAAAGTACTGTATTAGCATGCGCCCTGATGTATTCTCTAGTATACGGAACATATAAGTTTCTGCTTAGCACACAGAGGCTTCAGTTATTTCACTGTGCCAATCAGAGCAAGGTTAACTGCGACACCACACGTCTGTGGTTAGCCGGCAGAGCCCCAAGACTGAGAGCTAATAACATCCACTCATTGACTACGAAACAGAGCTGCAAGTGTCAACTTAAGGCAATGAAACAAGACGGAACAATAAAATCTCCACGAAAACTACCGATCCCTACTTATTAATGTCTTTCAGCGAAGTATACTTTCTTAACGTTCAACCTAACAGAGAGTAAATCCGCGAAATACTCGTGCCTCTTAATATTACAGACAACACTTCTCAAAATTCTTTCACTAGGACCGAGGTTGGCGTAGTGGCTAGAGAACTCGCCTCCCACCAAGGCGATTGAGGTTCGATTCCCAGCAGGGCCGGTCCTGGGATTTTGCGCATGTGGGAATCGTGCCAGACGATGCCGCTGGTCGACGGGTTTTCTCGGGTATCTACAGTTTTCTTCGCCTCTTCAATCCGGCACTGCTCCGTACTCACATAATGTTTACCCCTCACCGCACTGTAGCCACCTCCCTGAGGACAATGTGTGAAAGAAACATTGCTAGTGGTGCTGAGGTAGAGGAGCGAGGTGGTAAGCAGAGGACGTGGGCCCCACAGAGCCTTGGTGCGCTACCCACGAGCCGGGAGGCTGCGCTGGACCACATCTCCGCGACGTCAGAGCGACCAAGGCGGCAGCGACGTATGTGTAACGTGCGTGGGCGTGTCACTTTCTCCTCAGCTAGCGAGCCATGCCCCTCCCAAGTGTGTCGCTACCGCGCCTGTATATCACTCCACTCCACACACCTGGACCTGTGCAGACTGAGCGTCCAGACGTAACTTCTGGTGAAACCTGGTCGCTTGACCGAGCAAATTAACCCCAACAGTGCAGTCCTTGGCGCTAATGAGTATACATACGAGCAAATTTCGCGTTATTTCCTGACAGCAGTCTAAACTCCAAACATAAATAGTCTTGTTCGGCGTCTCATATTAGCCGACGATGTCGTAACCTACCGCTGAGAATGTTTTCACGGTAGAGTGAACAATTTTCTGCAAAGTGGTCACTCACGTAACTGATGATAAACAGAGGTCGTGCCTCGAATGTAATCACAGATAATGCTTGGATATGTAATAGCCAGAGATGACGGTATATCGCGGAAACGTCTTGTGCCAGCATACCCTTGAAAACACTGTAGTTTCTCGCAACATGATGATGACATCTGAAACGACGTATCTGTCTGCTGACCAGTAACAGGCATCAAATATTACAATATCGGGATTCTTATTGGCTCAGTCAAATAGGGTAACCGCTCCAAGTACAAGCCGGTAATCATCTGGTAAGCTGAACGTGTGTTGAAATCCAGCAAACAGATAAGGTTTCCCACGATAAACCGTCATATCGAGTAATAGGCAATGAAGTATAGTATTTCAACAAATAATAATGTTAAAATCTGCAGAGGTGACATGAGGTGGTGTCAGCGCCGGAATGGAGAGGCGGGGGAAACGGTAGATCGCCGAGAAAACCCGCCGACCAGCGGCGTCGACCGGCACGATTCCCACATGCGAAAACTCGAGTTGACTGCGCCGGTAATCGCACGAGGATCGCCATAGTTGGAGACAAGTCCTCTAGCCACTGCGCCTACCGCAGGCTTTTTAGGCTCCGTAACAGTCGCACTATAGGATTTATAATTTTTCACTTTTTTTTTAATCCCGAGAAAAAATATGAAATTTGAGTTTTTTACCTTGCGCTACAGTACAATCATCGCAGTTGAATTCTTAAAGGTGTATTTAGACTACAATCTGACCAAAAATTGTTTTTGTACTCTTAATTTGATGTTTGTTTTACGAGCCAGCAGTTATATTACGCGCTCGAGTTGCCCTATTCGCGCCAAACCCGCGCTGTATTCCTTGTTTTAGTGACCAGTGATGAGGGGATAGAAGAAGTCTCATCACCCCCCTTCCCCAACAACAACAAAAAAAAAAGAGACAGTTACCTGTTGGCTTGCACAATGACGTACCTTACGACTGGGGAAATAAATAAAAATTTCGTAGGAGGATGTTCGATAGTCAGTGTATCGCAAACCGGATACAGATTTTATGAATGAGAGCCCGTAGGCAATCTGCGTACCCCGAGGGATGTCATGAAATGAGGCGGGGAAACGGGAGATTGCCGACAAAAACTCGTCGACCAGCGACATCGTCTGGCGCTATTCCTACATGTGAAAATCCGGGGACCCATCTCCCCGGTGATTGAACCCGGATCGCCTAGGCGGAAGGCGAGTAGTCTAACCGCTTGGTCGCCGCAACCCCTACTGGGGGAATGAGGTCCATTACTGGAGCATGTCGGTTGTTAATTACGTACAAAAATTAGGCCGTATTTTTATTCAAAATAATCTTGTAAACTAATAGGATGACGTTCACATATCGGTAAATCTTTTACGTATCTAAAACATTTCAAGTTCCTATGGCAATAGGAACTAATGTTTATGGACAGCGTGTGTTCGATGCGTAATAAAACCAACTTCGACAGCCGGTTACATTGTACGAAAGGTACAGATGATGGTACATCACGAACATTTTTTGGGCCAACATAGCCTTGAAAACACTGACACAACGTAGCTGTCTGCAGGCCAATGATGGGCATAAAATATAACAATAGCGGGATTTTTATTGGCTCAGTCAAATAGGGTGACAGCTCCACGTACAGGAAAAAGGCAGTGAGTTTTTGATAAGCTGAACGTAGGTTGAAACCCAGCAAACAGTCTAGTTTTCCCGCAATAAACCTTTATTAGAGATGATGGTAATCGCGATAAATGTTTGTGTCAACATACCCTTGAAAACACTGTGGTTTCTCGCCACATGTATGACTCGGCGATAGACGTCCGACAATCCGTATCTGTCCGCAGACCAACCACATATATCGAATATTACAATAGCAGGTTTTATATTGGCTCAGTTAAATAGGGTAACAGCTCCACGTACAGTGAGTTTTTGATAAGCCGAATGTGCGTTGAAACCTAGCAAACAGTCAAATTTTTCCGCGATAAAACATCAACTCTAACCATTATCTCTAACAATAGGCCTATGTGTTATATTTTAGCAAAACTTTTTCTCGATGTTTAGTTGTGAAACAAATTTTCGTGATACTGCAAAAAGTTAAAGAATTGATAAGAAATGGGTTAAAATAAACATACGTGTGTCTGCATACAAAAACTGATATTAAGGGGGAATATTAGATAATTTTCTTGTATTTTGTTTTCGAGCCATAACTATTATTCGATTTGAAATATCAAATGTTTTCCTATTGACAAGACACAGAATAAATTATTGATAAACTGCTTCACATAAATAATAATGGACTCTTTCATTAGCCATACAGAATCATTGCAAGAGAATTATGGGTAGAGATGATGGTATATCGCGAAAATTTTTTGCAACAACATAGCCTTGAAACCACTGACACACCGTAGCTGTCTTCAGACCAATAACAGGCATCAAATATTACAACAGCGGGATTCTTATTGGCTTAGTCAAATTGGGGCAACAGCTCCACGTACAAGCGAAAGCCAGTTATCTTTTCATAAGCTGAGCGTATGTTGAAGTCTAGCAAATAGTCAAGTTTTCCCGCGATAAACC
>PNEQ01105570.1:0-29906 GCA_003012365.1 Medauroidea extradentata | reverse complement strand
TTTCTGTCCCCCCCCCCCTAAATTTCGGTAAATGATCCTGAACCCCTTAATAAGAATAACTTATGCCGCCACTGCTAGGCTCCATTCAAAATGTGAATTTTGAAGTGCTATTCATGTGATTCATTTGTTTGATTTGTAAGTACTTGGTTACCAGCGTTCTAATATTTCTAGAAATAAGGTGGGAACAAGCACACAGAAATAAATTGTTAAAATCATCAGCCTTTCTGATTCATTTTGAACAGCAAATACATTAGTTTTTTTTAGCAGATAGTTTATGTGGAAGCCAAGAGCGAGGAGCAGTGATACAGTTGATGTTTGGGGTGATTAATACAAAAACCAGGAATCGCTTCGCAGCAGAAAAAGTGCATACGATTCACAAGTACTAGATGCTTAGGTATATTCAACAAAGAACAAGCATGCAGCATAGACAGCTGATACAAGGTCATTAATAATTATTATACCATAGTGGTTCTTATTGTAAACTTAAAATTACATGGTTTTTTTGGCAATGATTTAATTTGTTTATGACAGCCATTTATGGTTAATTAGTGAAACTGTTTATTGTACTGTACAATTTTTAGATTTTTTCTGAAAATTTGTGTTGAATTTTATAATCACATACGTATTTCCCTTTTGTGGTATAGTGTTTATTGGCAGATAGGCACTGAACGTAAATGGATTTACCATCCAGATTTGTAACGAGTAGGCTATAATCAATTTAATAATTTTTTTTAATTTTCTGTAATTTTTCACTCTAAAAAAAATCTCACTTTTCCTATTTTCATATCGAAGGAGAAAACTATTTTTCCCCATCAGCTTCAGAACCCTTTCGGTTACCAATTTGATAAAAAGATCATGTTTTCATAATATTTATCTAGTTTTTACAAGAAATTTAGTTTTATACTTGTAACTTGTACATGAAAAGAGTGTTGTCTCAACCTCTTCTGAATGAACCTTGGCTTGTCGTAGAAGTGTTGTATTAAACTACAGGATGTCCGCACTTAACGTTTTAAAACTCTCCGTAGCGACGTAGAGGACCTTCAGACAAGTAATATGATGTAGGACACTTTTACTTGGATGGGAAATGCCCTAGAATTGATAACGAAGATGTAATATGACGTCACACCTGCATCGCACCATAGTCATTTAGCAGCTCCATATATAACACAGGTACAATCTGAACGGTTCCAAACTGAGAAGTAAATGAGACGAAACGTTGAGATTGTACCTGCACCATATTTGGAGCTGCCAAATGACGACTACGGCGTGATGCAGGTGTGATTTCATATTACATGTTCGTTACCAATTTTAGAGCATTTCCTGTCTGAGTACCCCCCAAGTGTCCTACATCACTTTACTTGTCTGAAGGTCCTCTACGTCGCTACGAAGAAACGTTAAGCGCGGACCGGACACCCTATATACAGGATGAGGATGCTAACTGTTTAAAGCTCCCCGGAGTGACACTGGGGACTCCGAGACAAGTGATTCGACATTGGACATGTAGGGTCCAAACGGACGGGAAAGGCACGAAAATTCGCCTTCAAGTTTCCATGACGTCACATCCGGTGTGTCCGCATCAGACGCGTACGAACGAGTATTCAAAGGAGTTCCTTCGATCCAACCTGTCTCTGTGGCTCAGTGTCTGCGTCAGAACCTTGTAAACTTGCGGTCCGAGGTTCGTGTCCCAGTGTCGACAATTTGTTGTCAATGTTACATTTGCAATTTTAACTTACTTCAACTGTTATTTCTTTGTAACCCTTTGCTGCATAATTTATTTTATTTTGTTTAAGCTGTGTTCTACATTTTTTGTTTACAGCCCCATTAGTTTGTATTTGTTTTATGCATGTTCGATAAAGTTGTTAGCAAAGACGAGCTGTTGGCTCGGTGTGCACTTTTGCGGATAAGTTTGTATCAATTGTTCTCTATCATGAAGCTTATGGGGACATTGTTATGATATTTTAAACAAGGAATCACCGAACCGGTACAAAGTACATCTTTTTAATTAATCAGTCCTAATAATGTACATAATGGACGCAATAACTCATTAAGACAACAGTCACTTGTAAGTTAACGTGTCAAATGACGCAGAATTACGACAAACAAAATAAAATAAATTATGCAGCAAAGGGTTACAAAGAAATAACAGTTGAAGTAAGTTAAAATTGCAAAAAGTAACGTTGACAACAAATTGTCGACTCTGGGACACGAACCTCGGACCGCAAGTTTACAAGGTTCTGATGCAGACACTGAGCCACAGAGACAGGTTGGATCGAATGAACTCCTTTGAATACTCGTTCGTACGCGCCTGATGCGGACACACCGAATGTGACGTCATGGAAACTTGAAGGCGAATTTTCGGGCCTTTCCCGTCCGTTTGGACCCTACATGTCCTATGTCGAATCACTTGTCTCGGAGTCCCCAGTGTCACTACGGGGAGCTTTAAACAGTTAGCATCCTCACCCTGTATAGTAGCAAACTGTGAACCTGTGACCAATAAGTAAAATATTTGATAAGTGAAAACAGGTATTCTTGTTCAAAATAACTTTAGCATTTGTTATCCCTGCTACATATTAAATAATAGACATAACATAGCAGATATAAACAACTAAGTCAACACATCAAGCAGACCAATAGCAAGAAATATTTCCCACTGTGATAATTCAATCAACCTTCTGGCTTCAACATCAATGTTTGCAGCAAAACTGTGGGTATGGTGTCTTTCTTTAGTGTGAAATTGGCACAGATAAAGGGTATCTGACATGTATTTTATGTAATACACTATAACAACTCCAATACTGGATATTTTTGTAACAAAATGCTGAAGATTGGGGTATTTATTTAGTGTGGAGTTGGTGTAGATAAAGTGTATCCGGTGGTGTGTGTTTGGTGTAGTTTCACCAAATTCACACTATCACAATATACCAAAATTGGTGTGTTTTGCAATAAAGTGCTGGAGATTGATGTATTTGGTAAGCGTGAAGTTGGCGTAAATAAAGTGTATCTGATGAAGTGTGTTTGATGTAGTTGCACCAAATTCACACTCACAGCATACCAAAATTTGTGTGTTTTTGCAATAAAACACCAGAGATTGGTGTATTTGGTTAGCGTGAAGTTGGCATAAATAAAATTTATCACAACCTACCAAAATTGGTGTTTTTTTACAACAGAACGTCGGAGATTGGTGTATTTGCTTAGCGTGAAGTTGGCGTAGGTAAAGTGTGCATGGTGGCGTGCATGTTGTGTAGGTTACCATATTGGCACTGTAATATACCAAAAATGGAGTTTCTTTTAACAACAAAATGCTAGAGATTAGTGTATTCCTCAATCTTGGTATGCAGTTAAACACACCACAAACACACTAAGAATGGTGTTTTACTTTTGTGGTTTTGTGGAGTATATTAGTGGTGAATTGAGGTTTAATGTAGAGGTTTTTTGGTGCAATATTGGAGTAGTTTTCCACCAGGTTAGTGATTTTTTGGTTGTATATTGGTGCTGAGTTGGGTATTTTGGTAGAGTTTTTTGGTGTAAACTTGGTGTGGCTACTGAACATGATGGTGGGTTATTGGTGTTGCCACTAATTTCACACCATATAAGTACGCCAACTTAGTTGGTTTTTGCACCAATACACCAATGGGTTGGTGTAGGCCGTATCAAGTTAGTAAATATTTGTAGTTTTTTTGTGTAATCTTGGTGTAATTTTCCACAAGGAATATGGTTAAGGTACTATTTATTTACATGAAAGGGCATAAAACTTATCTACATTGCCCCCTGAAACAGGGGGGAAAAAATTGAATGTACAATTTACAAACACACACAAGTATTGACATACAATTTACAAACACACACAAGTATTGACATACAATATACATGGCTTGGCTAAAAATATGCAAAAAACTTTCTTTGAACATTTAAAAGTTCAACCAAAGTATAAAATGTATTTATCAAACAGATTTTTAACTGCTTTTTGAATGCTTTGTAACATTTACATAGGGCGTACTTGAGTTTGGGCGAAAGTTTGTTAAATAGTTTTATAGCAGTGTAATATGTACCTACCTCTCCTGTACATGGATAGGTTAAATTATTTATTGGGCTGTGGATACTTTTCTGAGTTGTCATTGAATATAAATAAACTATTTCGTCGATAGTTTTTAGCCTAATCTTTCAAGACAAAAAGGTTGTTTTTTCGTTGTTGATGCATTGAGCTTGTAACTGAAACCTTCCAGTTACAAAGTGCATATTTTTAGTCTGCGAGTACAAATTTTCAGCTCTCCCCCTACCAGCACACAGACATACTGAGGACGTCCGTAGGATGTGGGAACTATCATCCCTAGGACGTCCTAGGGAAGTACATTTCAAGTCCTTTTTATGTAGGAAAAGTTCATGGAAAAGTACTACCTACGGACATCCCTATGATGTCTGGCATACACATCCCTGGGGCATCCCTAGGAGCTCCCTGGGATTTGTAATAAATACATCCCCAAGACATCCTCAGGAGCTCCCTGGGATCTGCATTATATGTATCCCCAGGACATCCCTAGGAGCTCCCTGGAACCTGTATTAAATGCATCCCTGGGACATCCCCAGCAGCTCCTTCCAGCAGCAAAAGTAAAAGTTTAGTATTCAACACAAAAGAAAAAAAATGTATTTGTTTTAGTGATATGTAAACTTAGTATTTAACACACAGTCAAATACACATAATTGTTAATGTAGCCTCTTAAAATCTTTTGAATAAACAATTCGTCTGTAATAACATTTTTTTAAATGCTCCAACTTCCAAAAGTCTACCAGTGATAATAAAATATGTGTGTTGAAATTAACTAATTTACCAATTTCTTAAGACATATATAAATGTTAAGAATTATCTACTAAATTAATTGCAACAAACCTCGTGTATATTTAAATAATATCGTGAGCTATCTAGTGGTCATATTAGGAACTTGCCTAAAAATCCACTACGTCTGTGGGAGCTCCTGCTCGGACATCCCAGATAACTCCTGCTCGGACATCCCACGGAGTTCCTCAGAGGAGCTCCGTGGGAGCTCCCTGTAAGGACATCCCTGGGAGCTCCCCAGATGAGGAATTTAGGATGACCCAAATTCGTCTTCCAAGGAGCTTCCTGGGATGTGATGTACTTTTCGAGGAGGTACTTCGGAAGTCCTAGGGACATGGTTTTTCGGAGCTCTCGGACATCCGAAATATCCATCCCTAGGACATCCCGAGGATCGCATGTACCCGGATATCCTCAAAGGATGTCCCTAGGACATCCTGGGGGCTTGCTGTGCTGGTAGGGCCATTGCAAATGTTTAGTTGATGACAGTAAATTTTCAGCTGCAGCTTCAATTTTACAGCTAAATAACTGTCAATTAATATGCTGTTTTCCACCATTGACTGAGAATAATTAACTGCACAACTAAATTTTTCAGGTATTAACTACAAATTTTCAACTACCTACCAACCACAAAATTTCAGTCTGTAACCGAAGAATTTTGGTTATCCAGTTGTATATTTTTTGTTGTGAATAGTATATTTTCAGTTGGTGGATTCAATTGTTCAGGTTTCGGATGTGCATTTCCAGTTGTTAGCAGGTAATTTGTCATTCATGGCTTCAATTTTACATTCAAATGACTGTTAATTCATATGTTAATTTGCACCATCGACCGAGAATAATAAACTACATGACTTGAATTTTTCAGCTTACTACTGCAAATTTTCAGTTCACAACTATAAATTTTCAGTCCATAACCAAAGAATGTCGGTCATCCAGCTGTAAATTCTTTGTTGCAAATGGAATATTTTCAGTTGGCAAATCAAATTTTTAGTTGTTGGATGCCAATTTTTCTGCTAAATAGCTGTCAATTTATATGTTATTTTGCACCATTGACAGAGCATAACTGAAAATAAACAACTGAAATGACTGAAACTTTTCAGTCACTTTTCCAGCAGGGGGCGAACCCTAATCACCAAAAATGAACTCAATATCGCTGTTCTACTGATGCTTTGCCAATTACACTACGATGACATGATACATTAGCATACTATTACAATATATTATAAAACAAGAAGTGTATTAATTTCATGTAAATGTAACTTAAAATTAAAAATAAATTATATAGGTATTTTGTAATAGGCCTATGCATTTTCATCGTAAAGTTTTATTTAAATCTCGAACTGCAGACGAGAATCGCTACAGGTATAGTGTTGTTATATTATGGGTTGCTACTTACAGGTATGAATAAAATAGTATTTATCTTGCTCATCAATATATTTAATTAGCTTACTTCCCTGATGTACATAACACAGAACACACTCGCCATTACTCATCACATTCTCTATCCAACAATATCATTGTTACCACATTAACAAAAATAACTTCTCATCAAGATTGGCATTTCCCTTCAAATATAAATAACATCTCAACACACATTATTCACTAACGACTTATTTGTGTTCTCATGATGGAGATATTAAACCCAGTTGTTTTGATATCATCTGAGTCTTGACACCATTTAATACCTTAGTGAACAGGTCAGCTATGTTTTGATTAGTAGGAACATAACTAAACTCAATAACATATTCCTTCACACTTTCTATCACATAGTGGTACCTTAAATCAATATGCTTAGCTCTTTCAGACATTACATGATTTGATACCTGACTAATAGCACCTTGGTTGTCACAATTTATAACACATCGTGTATCGATAAATTTTAACTGATTCAATTCAAACAAATGGTTTCTTACCCGCCATAGAAACAAATTCTGCCTCAACAGTAGATTGTGCAACAACACTTTGTTTCTTTGAATATCATGATACTGCTGCTCCTGCTAAGAGGATAACATAACCACTACAAGATTTTCGATCAACTACATCACTTGCAAAATCTGCATCACAATAAGCCTGCAATGGATTACCAGTTTTACAAAAACATAATTTTGGTCACGGGTCTTTCTTAAGTATCTAAAAACATGTTATAAATTACGGCAATCACCCATTTTAGGATGGCTACACTTACGACTAAGATTGCCCACAGCAAACGCTATATCTGGCCTAGTGACTCCTGAAATATAGAGCAAAGAACCTGCCGCTTGCCTATAAACATTCTCATCAAATTCTACATCTTCATCTTTTGGTACATTTTTTGATTTGAAAAATTTTAGTGGTGTTGATACACCCTTTGCATTTGCCATTCCATACTGTTCTAACACAACAGCAATGTAATGGTTCTGATCCAATGTTAGGGTTTCACTGTTAGGTGTTAGTACTCTGACAGACAGAAACTGTGAAGCATTGCTTAGCACCCTTACATCAAGCAACCTTAGCAACTTATCCTTGAGACTATCAATCTTAACTCTTGAAACCCACACACAAATATCATCTACATACAGTGCTACAATAACCTCTTTACATTCATCAATATAAATGCATGGATCACTGATACATTGGTTCAAACCTAGACCACATTGCAAACTGGTTATGTGGTGAAACCACTCTCTACCAGACTGCGTTAAACCATACAAGCACTTGTTGAGTTTACACACAAAATTTCTTTTATTTTTGCCCCTTTCCTCAAAATACAGTGGTTGTTTCATGAAAATTTCCTCGTGTAGGTAACTGTGCAAATATACACACTGAATATCTAAAAATTCATGATCCCAATCATTCTCTACATTCAAAGCCATGAGGATTCTAAGAGACCTGCGCTTAATGACAGGGCTATAGGTCTCGTAAAAATCAACACCTGGAACCTGAGAAAAACATTTAGCCACAAGCCTAGCCTTAAGTCGCTCCACTGTTCCATTAGGGTGGTGTTTCACCTTTAACACCCACTTACATCCTATTACATTCCTATAATTTGGCCTTTTGACAATATTCCATACATTCTGATTCCTTAAGTTCTGAATCTCTGATTCCATCGCTTGCAACCACAACTCTTTAAATTCACTGTATAAAGCCTCATGCACATCTACGGGATCATTAACATCTGACCATTTACAATAAACTACATTACAACAAGAACACTTAATAGGTTTTGGAACTCTTACTGAACGTCTCAATTCACCAGATATCTCCCTGATTGCATCAAATGTGTTTACATCACATTTAGTATCAGTGGGTCTAATTACAATGGTATCAAAAGCACTAGAGATATCAGAGGTTACAACATTTTCACCCCCTTCAGAACTTTCACCACCTTTAATTAGAACTGGGGTGTTTTAATTTTATCTGCAGTTGGAACAAAATTATCTCTTTGTGGGCTTTCAAGTACATTCACCTCATTAGGCCTACCTAATGTTTCATTATTTGCTGTTGAATCAGTTTGACTCAGATTACTTACAATGTCATCATGGTTTACAACTACATTCACCTCATTACCAATGCACTCAGGATCTGGTACTACAGAATCACAATTATTATCTATATCATCATAATTATCTAGAATTATAAACATGTCCAGCCTAGGTTCTTTCATTGCTTTATTGTTTGAAGGGAAAGACATTTTCCTCAAACATTACATGATAAGCAATCTTAACCTTTCTCTCATTTAAGATCCAGACCCTAAAACCCTTTCTGTGAGATTCATAACCTAGAAATACACCTTCTACAGCTCTATGGTCAAACTTTCTTTTGGGATCAACTCTAACCCAAACTCTGCATCCAAAGACCTTAAGCCTTTGAAGTAGCTCCTTAGTAATCCTTTCACCTGACCACAACTCGTATGGTATTTTGTCTGAAATAGATTTGCTGGGACATAGGTTGCATATAAAACATGCAGTGTTTACAGCCTCTGTCCACAAGTATGCAGGAGTGCCTGATTGTATCAACATACATCTAGCCATCTCTAGTAATGTTCTGTTCTGCCATTCTGCCACACCATTTTGCTTTAGGCATCTAGGCACTGTTTTTCTGTGTACAATCCCACTTATTTGCAAAAAATTCTCAAAAGCATGACCACAATACTCCCCCCCTCCATCAGATCCTTTGCACCATGCTGGTTCTCTACCTCAGCCCTGAACAAAATGAAATTTTTCAATGTGTCACTCTTTCTGCACAAAAATCTAACAGTAAGAAACTTGAAAAGTCATCAATTAAAGTTAATACATATTGAGCACCACCTATTGAGCATGGTCTTATTTCACCCAACAGATCGCTGTAAATAAGTTCCAATGGCTTTGTAGTAGAACTATTACTCTTTTTAGGGAAAGGGATTTTTGCCATCTTACCTCTGACGCAAACTTCACATTTGGCATTGTCACCTGCATCTGTTGACTTGAGGTTCTCGAGCCCTGGAATCTTCTCTAATGCAGCCTCATGGAAATGCCCAAACCTCTCTTGCCACACAGTAGCTGCACGCAATGAGACTGCATCATTCACCACACGCTCCCTTTGGTGTACATTAGCTACCACTACACTTCTAACTTCATTTTTGCGAACAGTCTTAAGTAGATAAAGTCCTCCATTTTCTTGTGCAAGGAAGATTTTTTTCTTTCTTCTGTGTCGACATCTACTCCAACTGCACAGCTGTTATCAAATTCAGTATTGATGCCTTTGCTTGCTAGACATTTTACAGACAGTAAATTATATTCTAAGTCAGGAACATACAGCACTTTACTCAATCCTAAGGTCCAACCACCACATTCATCAGTCAAAATTATTTGCACAGAGCGAACTCAATTTACAGGTACCTCACCCTTACCAAGTGCAACACTTCCATTTAGTTCTTTGAAGGTCACAAACATTGAGCGTAGCTGTGTCATGTGATCTGCTGAACCAGAGTCCAATACCCATATTGTTGGTTCCAGTTTACTGAACAATGCTCTACTGGCTATGAATCCTCTGAATTTATTTTGATCACTCTTGTCTTCAGCCTTTCTTTCATCATCCTTGTCTTCTTTCTTCCTTGATGCCTCATAAGACTTGCGTGTCTTGCAATTTGAAGAAATATGTCCAAAATCGCCACAAGAGTAATACTTCGCTGCACTGTCATCCCAGGTACTGTTACAGTTCTTGGAATTGTGGCCTCAGACACCGCACTTATAGCACTTTGAATCGGTTTTCCCATTGTTGTTCCCTTGGAAACTGGGACCTCTTGTTCTCTGGTTTACAACTGCATGAAACTGCTTCTGGTCCCTGCTAATATTTCTGTCACTTGTTCGTACTTGTGTCATGGTTCTTCTTACACTCAACGTCTTAACTTCATCCTCCATAGCGTCCTTATCTAGTTTCAGTCTCTTTACTTCTAATAGTAATTTGCTCTTAACACGTTTGATACACATATATTCTTCATTTTGCTCTAAACTCCTTACTAGAATTTCATATCTCTCCTTTGGTAATCCACGTAGCGTGAATACAGCAACAGTCTTATCTGGGAAGGGCATACCATCCTCGGCCAACTGATAGCACCAGTTTTCAATTTTGTCAATGTATTCTCTCATAGGCATTTCTTCCTTCTTCTTAAATGTACACTGTTCTTCGAGAATAGTAACTAAATGCATCATGCCCACATTGCAATGTATTTCCTTTATAGTCTCCCATGCTTCTCTTGCTGTTGTACAATATTTGATGTCATTCAATGATGCATCGTCCACGACAGTCTTCAAAAAATACAAAGCACCTTGATTCTTATTATATTGCTTTGGAGTGAAATCTTCCGTATTGTCCGAAAATTCTTCTGTGATTGCTTCTAATAATCTCCTCTGATCCAAATAAGTCTTTACACGTTCACTCCAGTACGAATAATTAGATTCTGTTAGAAGTGGCACAATATGCCGATCTCTTCCAATTCCAGCCGCCATCTTCACGTATCGCTGCTTCACCGATCGCTGTTTACAGAAAGAAAAAAACATGCCACGCCTTTATATTAATACTACTCCATATATGTCACGCATGCCTGGGCCCATAACCTGTTGTTATATTATGGGTTGCTACTTACAGATATGAATAAAGTAGTATTTCTCTTGCTCATCAATATATTTAATTAGCTTACTTCCCCTGATGTACACAACACAGAACACACTCGCCATTATTCATCACATTATGTATCCAACAAGATCATTGTTACCACATTAACAAAAATATAACTTCTCATCAAGATTGACATTTCCCTTCAAATACAAATAAGTTCTCAACACACATGATTCACTAACAACATATAGGTATTACGAGACAATTTTTTTCTGTTTCGGCAGAAATAAATGACTACTCTGTGTACCATAATGGTTGCGCCAAATACAAAACTCAATCGGCATCATATATACAGCGTTTTATATGCTTTACAATAGGAATACAGTTCTTATAGTGTACGAGGTTATCGTTATTCACTAACATCTGCCATTTTACAATGAATCGAGACGGTCTTGAGCACGGTCTAAGGCCCGTAATTATAAACGTCTTTCTAAGTACAACCAATCTCCCTCCACCTTAATCTGGAGTTTTGCACATTATAGACCTCTTTCAGAGAGCGGCGGATAGCCGGCGAACAACCATTCGCCACCAAGTTTCCACTTTTTGGGAGATTGCAGGTGAATGACGGCCAGACCTCATTCGGCGAATCACCAGCTGTTCTGTAGAGACCAGTTATGAAAAATGCCGAGGAATTTTAACGAATTCATACGGCACATGGATGAAGTTGTCAACTATTATGAATAAATAGATGACCAAAGACACGCGCGACTACCCAAAATATATATTAGGGACATGGAAGATCCCTTTTAAACTGCAGTTCATCTCTGTGTGATACATCGCAAGCATTACATTCTGCAGTGTTTTTCTTCCACATTTCCTTTTGTTGTAGTTGGACACAGAGTAAGTTTTCTTATTTGTAGTTATGTTTTTGTATTTTTTATCAGGTCAAAAAATTGCTTTTTCTTTTAGGAGTGTATCGCACTGTCGAATTTTTACCTTCCATAGTCAAACTTTTCCGTGGCTTCCTTCATTCACTTCGAATATCTCACGTGTGTCCCACTACAAAGACAACAAAATTGTTTACAGACCAGGAAAAAAAAATCGAAACGATTTTATTTTTAAAGTTAGGTGTGTTCATAACAGTGGTCTTTGAGCACGTGAGTCTATGTTCGCTGCTAAAAATGAGGCTGTGTTGCCAAATTTTATGAAGGAGAACCATCCAACTCCCATTCAGCCAGCGATCTCCTGGCGATCCATCGGCAGACAACTATAGTGTAGGAAGGGTGGAAGACAGCCAGCGAACTGCTGCGCGAATAAAGGCCAGAGGCTTGCCAGCAAGCCTTCGGAGGACGTTTATAACTACGGCCCTGCGTATGCTCTCCAGCAAGAGAAAGTGACCCCTTCATGTCACTGAGCGCTAGTAGTAATTTGGTGGAAGGTTTGTCTTGTTTACATCTCGCGTTTTAACATTTTTGCAATTATTTACATAAAATAGTGTTAATACGGTAAGCTGATATAGTATATACATGTTCCATGTCCACAAATGCAATGGCATGTGTGGAACTGGTTATATAAGTAGTCTGAAGAAATATATTGTGTATTATTGGTTTAGTGAACACATTCGAAGAAATACTATATTTCGTGCCCTACAAAATTTTAGAATCGTTGCATGGTGCATCTACATGTAAAAGATTGAAAAATTAAATTTTATTGTTGTAAAGAAATGTGTTCCAATACAAAACTATATTTCTTTGATATAATACTCGCAATTCCGGTAACAACTTCACATTTTAAGCTAAGCCAAATACAAATACAATACAAATCTTCCACCAAATTACTACTAGCGCTCGGCGACAAGAAGGGAGTCACATTTTATTCCTTAGTGTCAAGACCTCTACTTTCATAGACCGTGGTCTTGAGTCACCTCGACAGTTGACTTGACGAAGACGATCTTATTCCTTTGCTTAAGCAGATGCTCGACGACTATGAAATACAGTTTGGAAAAGGTGATCTCAAGCATACACTATGCAACCTGAAAACACAGTCTTAAGACAGAGGAATATAAGATTGTCTTGATGGAGACTGTCTTGTTAGCAGTTGCTTGAGATCAGCTTTAAGAAGAGTCTATGGAAGAAAAATCGAACTTAAGACAGCAAATAAGAACTTCTTGATGGAGCTAGTGCTTAAGATATAACTATAAATACTGCCCATAGAGACGGTGAGTCGTCGGTCGGTGCCCAGTCGTTGCCATTCTGTCATCTGAGTGGTGAATGTGACCATGACATCAGAGTCGTTGTTGTGTTGCTGTCGGGGACGGTGGAGATGGCCAACTTTTATCTTTCACCGACAACTCGCCGACAATCCTCCGACTCGCAATCATAAGATGGCCACCACAGTTTTTTTATTAGCCATATATGTGTGCCACGAAAATTACGAGCCAATTTAAAGTAAAACAGTTTTATTCGCGTCCACTAAGATTTGTATCGAACTCATTTTTAAATATTTACGCACCAATTGCAACAAATTATGCAAATAGAAAAAGAAAATAACGACCGGCGATTGAGCTGCCATCTGTTATGTATTGCAGGAACTAAATTCACCAGCATAGCCAGGGGGGCCGCTCCGACTACTCGCATGCCATTGGCTGTCAGCACGTAACGTCACGCGGCAGAGACCCGCTACACGCTACACTGTGCTAATGACAGATGCAACTTGTCACTCAACTCGCTCGTTTCGCGACATCGCTGCAGTAAATTGTACCAAAATTTCATTACCTGTCCTACACATTGTGGCGCTTCCTACGAACTTTTCACATTTTTCGTACGCGCCTTAGTTAATTAGTAAAAAAAATTATAATATCGTAACTACATTTTCACTCAAAAACCAGCTAAAACACATTTTTAAATAACTGGTCTAAAGAAGCATGTTTCTACATGTATGGGATTTTTAAATCTATTAACGCCAAAAAGAATAGTTTATTTTTAATACTCTGCCATAAAATGGCCTCAAATTGCAACAGTTTTCTCAAGGCGAAATGGTAAGTTTTAGATGTTGCACCTACACCCGTAAGTGTTACAGTAAACATTTTTTGCAGCCTATTATTTTACACGAATTATAACATACTTCATATTAAATAATAAATTAATATCAACTTAAAAATTCAAAGTAAAATATAAGTGACATTGATATTCAATTTTAAAGAACATACTTTATAGCCGAGCACTTTACCGAACTGTATGGTTGAGAAGTTAAATATTAAACTCGTAGAAGAACATTTCAAAACATGATTTTCTGTCCGGCCACAACAATAACAATTTATCTTATAGAAAGGTTAACTTTTTAACTGTTTTTTTTTTTAGATACTTTTAAAATTTGTCTTATTTATGATTCTGCAGTAGACGAGACAGAAAGCCATAAACAAATGTACCCTCCCTACGCGAGTTTTTCGTAGTAGGGGTAAATGTCGTTAGAATTTAGCATTCTATATCTATTATTTCAGTGAATTTATCCTGATATTTAGGAGGCTTTTAATATTCAAGGTCTTACTAGTTATTTTCTTTTGTTTCTTTCTATTTTATTTATGTATAAATACCTTTCTATATATTTGTAAAAGTCGTTTGAAGTATTTAACCTCCCTCCTTGCGTGCGGCCTTCAAAGGTACAGCCCTTACCCAATACCAGTTCCTAAAACATTTTCGCTTAAATGTGCGTGCCTTAGCGTTTCCGAACCTTAAATATACACTAAATATTTCTGGATATGTGGACACCTTCCTACAAACCGCGTAACGACTGGAGACTTCTTAGTAGGCAAACAAACAAAAACTATCTGTTACAGTTTTCACAGGGAAATTTATAAAAAAAACCATGCAGTAAAGCATTACATGAGTCATATATTTTCACTTAAATCTGTAAAAATATATATTTTCAAAAATTTTAAATAATAAAATGGATTCAGTCAATTTGTACAGACAGAATATGTTGAAAAATATATTTTACCACATAAAACATTGAAATAAATTAAACAGGTTTACTGTAAACTAATTTAATCAGTGAAATATCAATAACTTTATACAAGTTTTTAGGGTTACAATACAAGGATCAATATGATACGACATATATTTAGCTGGGTTTAAGTTAACATTTCACTATTATTAGTTTGCTACTAAACTATTGTTCACTGTCAAGGTCTCCACCTGGAGCTCTGCTCAAGGAGACCAGTATATATTTTGTCAATGACGATTTGTATCTAGATGCAACATTTAAGAGGAAATAAAAAAAAATATAGTCACTATATGGTCCCCAAACTTCCTCGGCCGAATAGTGTAAATTTCGCATACTACGTTCACACCCAACAAACGAGATAGAAGTATGCGTGAATTTTGTAATAGTACCAACTATAACAGCTTAATAAGCAGTTTTCTAAAGGGATCTGACAACAAAGTTAGTAACAATGAAGCTCAAGGTGTCCACCTTCCTACCTTGTAAACTGTGTTGCGGTGTGTTAGCAAAATCTTTTATCTAAGAAACTATGTGTGTCCAATACATGCATCAACAAAAATAACTCACATTTAAAACAATGTAGGAATGGTAGTTTTAATACGCCGTGTTTATTCTAATGATAATTTTGGAGCATCTCAAAATTACTGTAAATATCTAAGTTCAATCTGTTATGATTAGAAAAAAACTATTCACGTGATTCGTGTGAAGCTGTAGTATAAATCTACAGTGAATTTCGTTTAAAACTTATTACTAGTATAATGCCTCAGTGGCTTGTGTTAAAGGCGATACTGCAGTAGAAGTGTCGGTCAAAGTTGACGTGTCGGTGGCGAGACCAAACGGAAAAGTAGGTGCCTCAGTGCCATACAAGGGCACTAAGCGAGTGTCGCTCTCTCCATCCCAACTT
The DNA here is from genome assembly GCA_003012365.1 of Medauroidea extradentata. Classification (NCBI taxonomy): domain Eukaryota; kingdom Metazoa; phylum Arthropoda; class Insecta; order Phasmatodea; family Phasmatidae; genus Medauroidea; species Medauroidea extradentata. The sequence goes on along the minus strand of PNEQ01105570.1, from coordinate 14,100 downwards.
TCCGTGGGCTGCCGGCTGCTGTTGGGGCGTGGGTCTGCCGCCCGTGTGGCTGTGTCCCTTTGAGTCCTCCACGTCCTTGGTTGAGGTGGGTGTTGAACCCTTGAGGTGCTGGTTTTAACAGGAAATGCCCAGACGGAGCAATGCTCAAAATAACACAAAACGTACGTCTGGACTATGTTTATTGTTCCGGATAACGAAAGACAACATGGACTCGTGTACGTGAAGCGGATCCCCCTCTCGACGCCTGGGGGTGGCGAATACAGTGAACCGCGATATTGCGCGACTATAACACTAAAATGAACATAAATCCTCGGGCGAACTTTGAGTCTACGAGGTTGGAGCGGCACTGCCCCTGGGTATGTCACTTGGTTGGACTACGTAAAGTTCCGTACTAAACGGATTAAATGAAGTTACTATTGTCCTTACACGATGGATGCAGTACGAACGCGAAGGCCCAGGAGCGGCCGGAACAAGACTGACTTCAACATGGCGACCTCCCTCGCACAAGGCGAGAAAGGGCGCGGAAAAGACAGCTCTCCACTTCCACGCATGTGAGATAAATAGCAAATACACAAAACACTATAAAGTTGACACAATAACTACTGATACTATAACATTGTCTTTAAAAAAGCACTGATCGGTTTACATAAAAAGGCTGATTTCTGTAGGGAAATTTACTTAAATGGCTTTCCGCCCCGATTGTCTTGTTAACCTGTCTCTCAAAGTTCAGGCTGGCCTTAATTCACATAACACTTTGTTAGTTGCACTACAAGAGATTATATATTGGGTTGTTTTGAATTTACACACAAACACTTGGCGCTCTCGGCGCCGGTTATCGCTCCATGCAGTTGTCACCCTGAGTCGCGGTGGTGACTCGGGCGAACCTTTCCTTGATACTCTCTGGTGATTTCCTAACTTCGCTATTTCCAGTGTCTCGCGATAAAGTTGGTGTTATTAGGGCCGTTGAACCTTCCGAAATGTGGCTGCACTCATCCCATATTTTCCCAACGACACAGTCTGTTTCCGTACCTTGGTGTCTCGGTAATTGAACACATTGTGTACAGCAACTGCTCAATGCCCACAGAAACGACCAATTCCCGGGCTCCTCGATGGGTGCTACAGGTGTGTGTGTTGCCTGAGCATGGTTTTGTGGTGGCTCATTTTACTTCCTTGTGTTCTGTTACTACCCACAGGGCGATATTAAGGTAGCCCTCTAGTTGTCGCCGTCGGTCGGCTTGCTGAGTTGGGCGTGTTCATACCATTACTATGGCACTGCTGTGATGCGCCAACGGTCGCTGATAGATGTGTGTGTGTCAGCGCACGTCAAAGTCGCTGTATAGTGACGAGCGCCTAAACTTGAATTTAATTTATTCTCATTGCATCAATTTTATTGATGTGGTTTGAAACAAGATGTATTGTACAAATTTCTCAGAAATATATTTTATATAGTTTGATACAGCGATTGTAGTTAGACCCCTTAATAAACGTCACTATACAGCCTACATGTAAATACTTTTTTGATAATGTTATTTAGCAATATTGTAAGTTACCTGAGCTGTTTTATTTGCTGTCGTAACTGACTTTTCTCCGTTACAATTTGGAATGGACACAGTTCGAACAGCATTCACTCGCAATTTCTTATTTTCTGATTGTCCTAACAGCCCATTTTTTAATTCGCGCTCATAGACATCTGTTATGAAATACGCAGAGCACACGCGTGTATTGATATCATTTTTTTTATCTTTTCACTTGCACTTAACTAACGAATTTCGGAAAACAATGGTAAATAATGTCGGATTTATTTTTAATTATTTATTTATAGACGTACGAAGTTCATCATTAGCCCGATTTACAATTTACCCAGCTTGTTTACATGCTTACAAAATATAGTACTACATTATAATGTTACATAAGTTATGAAAATACTTGATAATATCTAATATTGCACGAGAAAATTAATGTGCGATGCTAATATAATATATAAATTAATTATTATATGAGATCATTGTTAAAATAAATAGAAAATTAAGTCAATTAGGCCCGGAATTATAAACGTCTTTCGAAGTACAACCAATCTCCCTCCACCCTAATCTGGAGTTTTGCACATTATAGACCTTTTTCAGAGAGTGGCGGATAGCCAGCGAACAACCATTCGACACCAAGTCTCCACATTTTGGGAGATTGCAGGTGAATGACGGCCAGACCTCATTCGGCGACCAGTTATGAAAAATGCCGATGAATTTTAACGAATTCATGCGGCACATGGATGAAGTTGTCAACTATTATGAATAAATAGATGACCAAAGACATGCGCGACTACCCAAAATATATATTAGGGACATGAAAGATCCCTTTTCAACTGCAGTTCATCTCTGCGTGATACATCGTAAGCATTACATTCTGCAGTGATTTTCTTCCACATTTCCTTTTGTTGCAGTTGGACATGGAGTCAGTTTTCTTATTTGTAGTTATGTTTTTGTATTTTTTATCAGGTCAAAAAAATTGCTTTTTCTTTAAGAGTGTATCGCACTGCCGAATTTTTACCTTCCATAGTCAAACTTTTCCACGGCTTCCTTCAATCACTTCGAATATCTCACGTGTGTCCCACTACAAAGATAACAAAACTGTTTACAGACAAGGAAAACAAAATCGAAACGATTTTATTTTTAAAGTTAGGTGTGTTCATAACAGTGGTCTTTGAGAACTTCAGTCTACGTTCGCTGCTAAAAATGAGGCTGTGTTGCCAAATTTTATGAAGGAGATCCATCCAACTCCCTTTCAGCTGGTGATCTCCTGGTAATCCATCGGCAGACAACTATAGTGCAGGAAGGGTGGAAGACCGCCAGCGAACTGCTGCGCGAATAATGGCCAGAGGTTTGCCAGCAAGCCTTCGGAGGACGTTTATAACTATGGCCCATAGTTATCATTCTAGAACTATACATATATTCTTATATACATATATTTATTTAAAATACATCAAATAAAATATTTAGAAAAAATACAAAAATAATACGAAAAATATATGATCCTGGGAAGGTTTACAGTTGAACGGTTTTTTTCCCCTCGTTTTATACTCGTGTTTAAATGATTGTTCGTGAAATTTTGTAAACAGATAATTTGGCAGTCAAAAATGCTGAATGTTTTTCATTTGAGTGACGTAGTGAAATTGGCACCTATTGTGCAGTGCATATCCAGCTAGTGAATCTTCGCTAATGTGATGTTTTTTCGTACATAGGTGCACATTATGAAGCTTTTGAATTCTGTACTGTTCTTTTTTGTTAGACAAACAAATAGTACTGCACAGTAGTTGAAGGGTGAAAACACCAGTGAGTCACAAATTTTTAGTTTGATATCTGATGCTAGGATGTGTTTATATTTATATAGATGTTTCAAGCATGTAGTAGCTAGCAAGACGAGATAAGTTTTTGCCATGTGAGTTATTTCCCTTCACAGTTTTTAGTCTGCAACGTCACAGTATTGCTGGTATTTTTGCTCATTATAAGTTCATATTTCTACACAAACATGACCCAACAGACACCACGGAGCTCAATCGTCACACACTTCAACAGTATGATTGACAGGCTACAGGCACGCACGCGCCGCGTGCCTCTCTGCGATTCTCGGCAGGACGGGAAAAATGTGCATGCATGCGGGAGTGGCCTACCTATAAACCTCTACTTACCTTGCAGCAAAGCAACTACTCTCATTGCAGCACGCAGCAAGGAGATGAACGACGCCGACCCGACAACAATACGACAGTGACAATCTCACCATCTCTATGTAGCAGGGCCTTAAGGAAAATATGAAATTAGTAGTTTCCAGAATGTAAAATGTGGTAGACCTATTAATAAACATAAATAACAAACATTTCTTTAAGTTGATTGTACAGCCATAACACAGAAGGGGGAATTTATTCTCGAAATTGATTAATTAAGAGATGCTGAAAATATTGCTTTTTGCTGTCCACATATTGCTATTTCAATGAGAGTATTTACGCAAAAAATCATACACAATATGGGCTTTAGCCTTTATTTTCATTTGTGAAATACTCTAACCTTCCACCATATTTACTGATTACTTCTTCATATTTTTGTGCGAAATGAGGTCAGTAGCTTTGCTAAAAATCACCTCCTACCCAGACCTTCAGCTGAGGTTAGTAGCCTTCACATTTAGGTCAGCAAATTGTTTACTGAATTGCTCTCAGACATATGAAGGTCAGCACTGCGAATACAGATCTAAATCTGGCCAACATGGTGACCTCAAAAAGTTACATAATAGACCCCATGGTGGTATGTGATCGGACTCACTAGCTCATTAAAGAGAAATTGCAGATAATATCGCTCCGAATTTCGTTGGTTTTAATTCATGTGTATTATAAACATCTGACTTGTAAGAAATTTATGATAAAAATTATTTGTTATTACTAATGTTTTGCAATGTAAATGGGGTGTATTCCTGTCGTTAGAGCATAAACAAAATGTACTCGTCGCGAACAATCACGGGATACACATCCTCGGCGAGTTTCTCTCCGAGGGCTGTCATAAATTTTGGTATTGCGAGTTGCGCTCCTGTGACGCGGCGTCGAGAACGAGAATTAGTGCATCGATTTATGACAAATACGGAATACAGTGCGGTTGGGCTAGTTATTTTGTACCAGTTTTCACCCTTGTGTAATACAGTCTTTAATTTAATGTTTCGGAATGACTTTTATTAGTGTTTGTTGAGGTATTCGACTATTATAAGTAAGTTTTAAAGTGTTATGATTTGAGTTTGCTGTCAATTTAAGCACTTGAAATATACCAATGTAGTGCCGGTTGGTTTTAAGTGTGTTAAAGCCGGTGATATTCTTGCACTTGTGTTGATAACTGGGCCTACCCGCCTTAACCAATACACAGTTTTTGTCTGCAGTTAGGCTAATTGTTATTACATTCCGTTCTATTATTTTAGTTCAGCCTTTGGCTAATTTTTGTGTACAGCTTGTACATTTTTTTTGCATAAGTCATGTTTACTACGTACCACAATGAAGTGAGTAAATTACATATAATATAAAACACATTACGTAACATTAGACATCAGTAGTGCGTGTTCTTCTAATTAGTTGGGAGTAATGCAAATTCATTCTTCCTGTTCTTTGGGAATAGGTTTCGTGGTCATATATGTCTGTTATCTTCAGATGTCTCCACGTATTCCACCAGAAAACAGAAGAGAAAACTGATCAGTAATTCTGAACAAATGTGTTTAATAATTATCTACACATAGGCTACATAACTTAAATATCCACACTGCTACAGATTTGCACAGATACGCATAGACAGACTAGGTAGAATTGAGTTAGTGGTTCTGTGTATAGTACAGAAATTATTTTTTCTTGTAGGCTGTTAGGCCGTGTCCCAACTCGCTGAAAGTACTCTCTCGTCCACTCTTGGCGTCACAGAGGGTATTTTCTACTATCCAAACTTAAAGGGAGAGAGTGCAATAGGAGAGTGAATGAGAGGGAGCGATGATGTTCCCTCGCAGCTCACTCTCGCACCCTCTGTGGCAGCCATATTGTGTTTGTTAAGAATTATTTTTACTCATTGTTCATTGTTTTAATCCTCCGTTCTTGTATTTAATAAATTTACTATAGTAGATAATAACCTACATTAAATATATCGTAGTTATTACAAAATCCCGATTTATCATCCCGTTTACTTTCGTGGCCTTGAGAGTAAACTATACAGCCACTGCGATTTATTAAAAACACTGAAAATTAAATGAAATAAGTTGAGATTCAAAAACATCACCATACAGAAAAAATAATGATGCTGAGTACAATGTTATATTTATACAGACACTGTTTTTTGTGTGTTTAATGTCCTCAATGGTCTCAATATATCGTGTAATTTTAACAGCAGTGAAGTCATTCAATGTTTTATTTGTTTTATTTTTGAGGCATTTATCTAAATTAATGCGTTTACAGTGTAGATTATTCATCCGTATACTTACAATTACTGCCGATAGAATGCAGTGTGCTGAGTGCATAGTGCGAGAGTAGACGTCCCAATTCGAATAAAGTGAGCCAGAGTGGCCGAGAGGGAGAGTGGGTAGTGAGAGTGTTCACACTCTTGAATTGAGACACAGCCTTAAAAATGTTTCTGATGTATTTATCTACAAAAAGAAGACACATTTCAAACTGTGCCCGTACAGTTTCAAGATAGCAGTCTGCTAACTTAACACATTATTACCAAGCCCATCAGAAGTACTGAAAATGACTTTCGCTTCACTGTAGGGAAGAAAATATTGGTCGTAATTGTAGAACAAAATTATAGAAACCTGCATTGGACTTGCCACATAGTTTCCAAAAATAAAATAACAGGGTCGCCGCTAGAGTTTGTATTTTGCACCTAAGCTAAGTTACAGAGTAAACTTATATGTAATAATGCATAGGGCTTACATGTGAGTTTTCTTGTGTTCACATCATTTTCTTTGGTAGATATTCAATTTTATCAATGTGTTTCTAACTCAGGATACTCATCACTGCAGCTTCATTTGTGGTTTGAAGAAAATGATGGGTCCAAGACATTTGCTGCAAGAGCGTACTTTTGTTAGGGACAGGTAGCATTACTCAATAACCGTCTTCAAATGTCCGAAAGTCATGGAGGTAAAAAAGTTATATGCAATTAGAGAGTAGCCACCCCTGTTATTTTCGTAAGGGTAGAAGGTAGCAAGCAGCATTTGCTGTTGGTTTGAAAATCCCAATAGTGTTAAGCAATGCTCACAATATGTTTATTTTATGTCTGTCTGTTTTAAGAGGTATACTGAAAAGAAAAAAAAAGATAATGCAGTATATTTAAAAAAAAAAGTGAAACATTAAATATTGCAGGTTGGTTGTTATGGCATTGACCAGTTACATGTTAATGGGTTAGTTTCATCGTTAGAAATCTTTTTGTTTGTATATGCAAATTTTTATGAATAACTGTATCTTTTATTATTTTCCTATTCTCAGGTTATCAGAAGTAGGTATTAGAACTGTAGCCCCACTTGTGATAATGTTTATAGCAAGTACACTTTAGGAGGAGGTAAATATAAAAAATCACTACTCATACTGTACCACCCAAACTATTTGTTTTAGAGGTATAGTTTATTAATTTTAAAATGTTTCGATAGACGTTAGATGTAGTAAGTACGTAAAGAACATTTTAGTTTTCTGACTAAAAATTGTTCCTTTCTGGTTAGGTTAGTTAAGGTTAAGTTTGGTTATTTTACAATTAAATTTTTCATTAGGTAAGCTTAGGTTACCTAACCTTACTTAAGGTTCGGGTTGTGGTGGCCGAATCGTCACATTTGCCTCCCACTTAGGCGATCCAGATATGATTCCCTGTGGGGTCAGCCCCCTGTTTTTCGCATGTGGGATTTGTGCCGGATGCCGCCGCTGGTCGGCAGGTTTTCTCTGGGATCTCCTGTTTTCCACACTCCTTCATTTCGATGCTGCTCCATACTCCTTGTTTGTGTCACCCTTCATCATTAAAGACCTCGTTGTTGAGCACTGACTAAAAATCTCACACTTACTTTAGGTAACCTAATTTACCTAACCTAATGAAAAATGGAAAACTTAATAGTAAAGTAATTTAGCCTATCCTAAACCAACTTAACCAAACAAAAAAAAAACAAATTTTTTGAAGTTAGTAAACTACAAATTTCTTTACGTATCAATACTTCTAATATATCTAGAAACATTTTCTTTGTTAAATTATACCTCTAAAATCAATAGTTTGACCTGTACACAATGAGTAGTGTTTCTTGATATTTACATGCATTCCATTGAGGAAGTGTGTCGAACCAGTGGGTGGGATAGTAGTCAATCTGACTGCAAACAACTCTACTTTCTTGGCTGACAGTGTATAGGTCGTTTGGGATGAAGTGAGCACTAAAGATTTAACCTAGGAAAAAATTGCTAGCCGGTACTGCAGACAATTTAACCTCTACAATAGTTACTTTATGCCTTGTATGGAAATAGGTCTATATGAATAACATTTTTAATTTTACATTTTTAAATTATTTATGTGTTTTTATTTTATTGTATTTAGAATTATGTAGAACCATTTTAATGGTTAGTTTATAAACTGGGATAGCTTGTATTTTTTAATATATTTTTATGAAGCATTTGTCAGAGGTATGGAGGAAATCAAGATAATGTGGCAATATTAACTAGAGCCGGTTATTACTTAGTCAAGAAATCTTGAACACTTTTCTTGGTTTTGTAAGTGGACATATTTTTTAATCTAATTTCATAAAAGTTTTTCACATTATAATACAATTGTGCACGTAGTGTTTGATATGACTGCCTTTTCAACAAATCTTTATTGTAAATCAATCACATTTGCATAATTTATTTATACTGTATGTTTGGCATTGGTGTACCTTCTCCTACTTCATATTCACAGGTGAATTACAACACAGTGTTTTCCTGAAAGAAGTAGTAGCTAACAAATCAACAAGATACTAACTAGCATAACATTTAGGACATTTAAATCTGGTTAGTTTGGTATGGCTTGTTCTTGCATTTATAAAGTACAATTTAAGTAGGAAATGTCATAATAACTGAATGAACAAATGATAATTTAAATTTGAAATAAAAGTCGTCGTAAACATTTCAAATGCATTTTTTTTAACAACACATCATTATATATTTAATAGAAATCATGCACAAATTTCGCTGAATAATTATACTAAGTCACGGTACATAACTGGAAAAATGTTTTGAAAGTATTTAAATGTTTGGAGAGGTCGAAAGATGACTCCTACGTTACAATCTGGCAATAAACAGATTTTATTATAATAATTTTAAATAGTGACACAACATAAATTTTTTCCTATGATAATTTTGCTTCTTGAAACTTACTAAATTTCTTTTCTCTTTTTGTTTTTTAGCAATGAATGTATGGTTTCTTCTAGGTTTTGATCACATCAGTCTATGATTTCAAGTTAACCTCAGAAGTAGGTGGTTTTTATCAAACTTTTCTGGTTTTAGCATAACTTTTTGTTCCAGAATTAGTTTTGTCCTGTTTTAATTCTTATGCCTAGTGGTGTGTGTGGAAGAGATTTTGGTCAGTGCTTAACATTGAGGTCTATAGCGCTGGTGAGGAGTGTAATGATGTGAGTATGGAGCAATGACAGGGTGGGGGAAATGGGAGATTCCCGAGAAAACTTGCCGACCAACTGCACCGCCCGGCACGATTCCCACATGCGAAAATCTGGGACATACCCCATCGGGAGTTGAACCCGGATCACCTTGGTGGGAGGCGAATGGTCTAACCATTCGGCCTCCGCTGCCCCTAATGCCTAGTGGTGTTCGCCCGAAAAGACAGGGATACCAACATCTATAAATTATCTGGAAGTTCTACGGACTAAAGAGGTAAACTACGACTCTCCGGATGGAATGTAGCATACCACGGATGTGCGGCAAAGTAGAGAGCTCTTTTTTTCATTCAGAAAATTTTGCTTCTGCAGGCAAGAAGGTGTACTCTCAGAGCTGTGTTTCTTATTTTATGCATTTGTAAATTATGAACGGCATTAGCTGTATAACAAGCTGCCGCACCGTCTCCACGTTTCTTGTGAGCTATGAGGTGTCAAATGTCATGCCTATCCAAAGTCATGTCCTAAGCCTCTGCTCATATTCTCCCACAGGAATAATATGGGGGACCAAAACCTTCCCAAGAACAATGATCATATGCTGTTTTCATATGTATGTAGTTATATCATATTATAGAGGATTAAAAAAAACCGCAGCTTTTAAATCACTTAGTCTGAACTGCAAACATAGCACTTAACCCCATCAGAACAATTTCCAGCTGTAACAATATTGTCGGCTAACCAGCCAGCCAGTGATTGAGAGCTCTCGCCATTCACAATGTTTATTTCTGTTGCAAAGTTGGAAAGAGTTTTGGTTATACCAAAGAGGCACAGGGAACATGGTGAACAAAGTTATTCTGAATCCTATATCCCCAAACGTACCCAGCCCGCAACTTGTAACAGTACTAATACAAGACTAGTATCAACAAGAAGTCCAGTATTCTGGAAGTAAAATGTATAATTATTGCCAATTTCCCTTAAAGTTTTAAGTAAAACTAATATAAAGTTATTTATACATAAACTTAAAGAACTAAAAACTGCTTACTGATAATGCATTTTATAAACTTGTTATAAACATAGTTAACATTCTGTTATGTGTATGTTATGCCCAGGTTCATTAATGTTGTGTATAGTTTTTAATTTAAATGTAGCAAATGTTTTGTACCCGTGTATATTTTAAATTATCGCTGATAAGAGTTTTACATTGATAACTTTTTGCAAGTTCCATACTTGTATTATGTTATTACATATTTTATAATACTTAAAAATGTACCTGATATGTTCAACATCCCAGAGTATTTTCTCATTATGGGATCTACTGAACAATTGAAGGGTGTGACGGAATAACGCTGTATGGCACATATTTTCTGTTGTTGCGTTTTACATGGAATATCACTGTACAAACACTCTGTGTTTAGCTATGATCATAGTTCCTCAGAATACCAGCACAACACACCACTACACAGTTACAACTCCATGCAGTTGAAGGTGGTTTCGAGCAAACAACGCTGTATGGCACAAGCATGGCAGGCAAACATGATGCTAATATGTGAGACACATCATTAAAAACCATAAACAAAGGAAGAAAGAGGAAGATAAATGTTTTGGAATGGAAGGATATCAAGCGGAAGACGTTAAGTGATGCGGGAAAAAGAGTACACCTCGACGAAGGACAAATTAGTGGCAGAGAAAAGGCCCCCAACCCATGTCAGTAGAATAATGCTATATGGCATTATCACTTTGTCCGATATTTCCATCTGCATCATGCAATATGTACAATCCTTTCATTCTTGTTTTACAGACTGCATAATGACCGTGACATGTATAGGCTACTTGTATGTTATGAGAATAAATTGTAAGTTATTGTGTGCTGCAAAGTATATGGTATTCAAGAAGTGGAATATGTGTTCTTATATTCCTTACAGAAATGGGTCTGCGACGAAAATAATTACGTGAATCCTGGTTGCAGCCATTTAGACTTGGATCAGAAAGTGAAATTATACGAACATTATACTCATTTCTTATATGATGAACAATCTTTATTTCTGGTAAACAGATGCAAAAAAAAAGGGGAAAACTAATACCATGTCGCGCAGATCTGCAACATTCAAGTACAATCATATTCTGCTTTAAAAAAAGACACTGAGTTAGCATAGGTGAACAATAGTCATTGTATTATGTGTAGATATGCAGCAAGTTTTGTTTTGCCCCACACTCATTCCAGTGTGTATTACCAAAGGCAACTCTCGTGCTACAACTTTGCAATACATGATGCTGGATGTAATAGGGTCACTATTAATATTAGGGACGAAACGGTTAGCAAACAATGTTCATCGGATATAGTTTCTCGTATCTTTTAATATGTACAAGACAACTTCGCTATCCTCAAGGGATGAGGAGGAAAAAAAAAAGCTTATTAAATGGTCAGATCGATACGTGGGACAGAACAATAACTGGTGCAAAATTTCACTTTTTTGTTACTTGATTCAGTGTGACTATTTCTCTGAAATATACCGGAAGTTTTAGTGTTCAGGGTAAAGTTTCCTACCATGCGATGTCTACGGAGATGGGAATGTTTTGAGTTGTTAAAGAAAAAGCGAGGAAGAGTACCAACACAACTACAACTACCATGTGCCCATCTGAGCTACCTCGTTTATACTGTGCACGACTGCCAGTGAAAATGGAAAAGAAGAAGGATTTAATGGACATGACACTGTATATGGAACCACGGCACAGGCTGTTTTATGAAATCACAAAATGTGGAACTTGACTGTTTTCAAACACATTCGTAAAATCTGTTTTGGTTTGCTTTGTATAATTTTAAGACTTGTACACAATGACTGTTTTGTGTAGTATTGAGGACCTATATTGACAACGAACAATGTTTCATGCTTTTAATACATATGAGTTATATGACTTTCATGCAACACAAGTTTGACTTTATTAAGAAGCCTGTATGTTTTTTCTGATCAGTTACTTCTTATTATACAGAATAGTAACTTCTGGTCTGGAAAGTTTTCATTATAACAACAGTGATACATGTATAAAGATTGAAGTGATTTTCCCCTCCTTGTATATATTTATTTATTTACTTGCTAATGGTACATCAAATATCTATTAACAATAATGCATACTTACCAGTAATTGTATCATAATGTAATCACCACCCATTGAAGTAATTTACATCAAACAAGAAGACATTTGTAGCTTGTCTAATGTTTTCATTTATTTAAATGTATTACATGGTCACTATGCTGTGGAACAATGCTGTATATGCAGTCTTATATAGCATTATTCCACCATAAGGCTACATAAATTGACCATATCTCAGCAACTTTTTAACAGTTACAGAGCTAAACATTGGTAAATTATTGTTCACAAGTATAACATACTAAATGGTGGTAGATACATTTTTCTTATATTGCAATTTCTCTGCGCACACAAAAACAAGGAATACAGACTAAGTTACTACATGTACCATACAGCATTATTCGGGAACACCCTATAGTAGTTTTTACCCTGGGAGTTACTTACTTAATTCTTGCAAAGTCACGGGAATGTTTAGACCTCTGGCGGAGTTAAGACCTGTCCAGAGACACAGTTTTGTCTCGTGTAGTGCAGATGACCTGATGGCAGGTGGACCTAAAAATTGACAATGTCAGTGAATTGGTGGACCATAGAATTGACAGTGTTAATGAAAATGTGGAAAAGAAAATCGGAAGTGTGAAAGACGAGCTGCAGAAAGAGGTGGGCGTCTTAAGGACGGAATGGGAGAAATTTCTACAGCGACAGGCAGGTGGTCACCCATCGGTGTGTCTGGATAGCGACTCGACGAAGCCAGAGCTGAGACATCAGGGTAACGATGGGAGGTGCTAGGCGTTTGCAGGATCGGCTGTAGGACTACCACAGAACATGAATACAGCTGAGGTTGCCATGCTTGGGGCTGGAAAGGGGGTTACAATCAAGCCTGCCCCTTATGATGGTCAAACCCCATGGCGTGAATATCAGCACCAATATGAGATTGTTGCAACCCTGAATGGTTGGACGGAAGAGCAACGTGCCTACTACCTGGCAGCGATGTTGAGGGGCCCTGCACTCAGTATACTCAAATCTTTGCCTGAACGACATCGCCTGGAGTATTCTACATTGGTCTCTGCCCTGGAGCTGCGCTGCGGGGACCGCTATTTACGACATGCCCACCATGCCCAACTTCGAAGCCGTAGCCAGCGACCTGGGGAGTCACTTCAAGAACTTTGGCAAGACATTGTGAGACTAGCCCATCTGTCACATGAGGGGTGTCCAGAAGAGGCGCGAGATGTGCTTGCCATTGGGTTCTTTGTTGATGCCATTGCAGACTTGGAGGTGCGACAAGCAGTACGCCTGGCAGCACCTCGTACCATGCAAGATGCTCTAGTCCGTGCATTGGAAGTCGAGTCAGCAAGGCAGGTGCCAGCGAATCGGCGTGTGGTGCGAGCAGCGAAAGTAACAAGCGTAGAAGAGGGGAACAGCATCAAGAATACCCTGTAGGAAATTAAGACAGCAATTAGCGTCATTTCCAGCAGAGTTGGTGCTTTAGGACACCGCCCTCGACCAGGAAAGCGGCCAGAGTGCTGGGAGTGTGGACGACCTGAACACCTGAGAGCCCAGTGTCGTCAGTATCAGTGAAGAAACCAAGACCCAGAACCAGGTGAGACCGACCAATTAGTTCAAAAATTTGGGAAACATGTAAACACCGGTCTTGAGGGGCGACGGTTGGTGATTGCTGGAGGTAAGGCCCCACAATTCCTTATAGTACGTTCGGTGAAACAGGAAGTTGATGCATTGCTGGTAGAGGGCAGCCTGGATGATGTACCCTGTCAGATGGTTGTAGATACAGGTGCGACCATTACTGTCGTCAGGCCAGACATCATTAGGCCTTTCCCACAGCAATCACATGATCAAAGTACTGGGGTGTGCATGTTAACCACTGTAACTGGTGAGACAACACCA
>PNEQ01105569.1:0-20847 GCA_003012365.1 Medauroidea extradentata | reverse complement strand
CTATAAACAAGAGAACGGTTAAAGCTATTCAGTTGCAGAGGTGTAGCTTTTAAAAATACATTCAACTCATAATGAAAAATTTCCTCGCTTTCATCCATCAAACTTCAATAACAAAATAGTTTTTCACTGAACAACTTTTTAATGTCTCACTCTGTAAACGAACGCACATACGGTTTAAAAAAAAAAAAAAGTCTGTACAGTTAAGAAAAACCATTTTTGGTTTTCTGATTTTTTTCTTTGGCGTCCAGATGCATGAAGTTACGCACCATTTAAATTTGAATACGATTTTGCTATTAATTCTTAAGTTATGAGGTGATACATTTAATGATGCACGAAAACAGTACAGTGTAAGTACAGTTTTCGTATCCGAATTTTTTAAAACCTTTGGAATGGTGCAAATTATATAACAAATATATCGTCCGATGCGCGTTTTGATGCTGTACAATATGCGAAAATTTTAAGATCAAAGTTAAAAAATGAGAATTTTGTATTTTTGGCAACAGCGCGCGGCGAAACAAGCACAGTGCTTATGGAAGTTACCGTGCGAATAAAAGAGAGAGCGATTACCTACATAACTCAGTACTTCAGTCTAAGCGTGAGACGCTCTTTAGGTCTTCAGACCGGCTCGTGCGTTAACAATCGGGCGCGAATACGGCGTGCAGTGTTTTGATCGTTATCTTTTTCGTACGGAACTTGTTTCCTTTTCGTAGAAAATATGTCGAACACAGTTCAGTATTATCTCTTAAGGGCGCGGTCTACCGCAATTTTCATCATCATTATTTTATTTTGTATTTGTACCAGATATTTTTTTCTTGTTTTAGACACAAAATGTGACTAAATTTGGCTCATGAATTTTTTTTATCTCTCATAGTTTTCACGTAATTGCTTGTTAAAGTCATATTTTGCATGTTTCCGTTTTAACGAGTACCGTACACTAAAACCAACTGATATACCAAACTAAAAAAAATCATAGTGAATAAAGACATTGCAGGCTACAATGACATGCTCATAATATTAAAGAATAAACATTATTTGTATTTTTAAAAAATTATTGAACTTTTTAAATTTTTATTTTCAGTTTCAGCAATTTTTTAAAAATTCAAATAATTTTTATTCTTTAATTTCATGAGCGTGCCATTGTAGCCTGCAATGTCTTTATCCACTGTGATTTTTTTGAGTTTGTTATATCAGTTGGTTTTAGTGTAGTCGTTAAAACGGAAACATGCAAAATATGATTTTAACAAGCTATTACACGAAAAATATGAGAGATAAAAAAATTTCACAAGGGCCAAATTTAGTCACATTTTGTATCTTTAATAAGAAAAAAATATCTGGTACAAATAAAAAATAAATAAATGGTGATGAAAATTGCGGTATACCGCGCCCTTAACTTACCGACACGCTGCGACAACGTTCTCGCGCCAATTATAAAGGACTCTTTTAAATCAGTACTAATGTAAAATAATTACAGGTTTATTGTAAAGTTTTAGCATATTACTCATATTATTATTCACCGGATTACAAAAAATTTTGAATTTATAATAAAATAATTATTGGAATTTGCTACTTACCGCTACTGAAATATACAGTATTAATTAAGCTAAAGTATGACATTGCGTCAGATCTTAACATTCAAAGTTGTATGAGTTTAGATTTTAAACAAAAAAAAATCTAACAGATAAAAACAAACATGAAAATAATATTTTAAAGATTATTTAGTATAATTAACAGATTGTCTTTCGTAATATATCATTAAAAATATTCTGCATCACAACTGTAGTCATTTGATGGCTATACGGGCAGTTTACTATGGTTGTATACATTGCAGCAGATTAGTTGTTACTCTCTTAGAGCCTCCCAGAGGACATGTGTAACTCATTGATTGCTACAGACGCGAGTTAACTTTATCAGCAATGAGCATAACTGTATGCATAAAATTTACACGTATTTACGTTTTACCAGAATTCTTAGCCACATTCCTCCTCCAGATATACATCGACACAACATCCTTATACGAGAGTACAATAAGATTCACCTTGCTAATTCACAAATATATACCTAGCCTCTCAAGATATCGCCTAAAATCAAGGGGAACTCGCAATTGTTACCGACTCCCAACTGCTAACTGAAAATTTTGAGTTAACAATGTGGTCTGAATGAATTCTACAAGATAGTTGTGGACTATAAATCCCAGCCAAATACCACCAGAGTCTGATTCCCCATGACATAAAGGGACAACATTCAACTGAACATCCACATAGGGTGTGTGTAGATATACTAATAAAGTCAGTTATCTGCTCACTGCGACTGTGTAACTCCGCAACAAACTATCAGTCACATAACTGAAGTATGTCCACAGAGGGCACATCCATCAGGCAACCCAGAGGATTTCCTATGTCCGACATTAACAATCAAGACGATCTCCAAGACTCCACATCAATATTTAAATATTATCTTTGAAAGATCAGTGCGATGGAAATGCATGACTGAATGTAATTTTTTGGGCACACTCCAATGTGAATAGACGTCTGTCAAAGAAAACTATAAAGAGAATAGGAAAATATACATAAGCAGGGTAGGCTTTAGTCAACTACAAACTACGCACACAGCATTCCGTAAATGGAATCGTGTCAAATAAAACAAGTAACTACTGTGATTTGTTTCGTCTCATTGTTGTGTCGTACTTTTGTGGTTCATCATGCTATCTGTCATTTTGCCAAAGATGATCTCACACCTGTGATGTCTACCATGGTGTTTTTTCTTCTAATTTTGTTGTCATTGTTTTATTTGTCTCGACTCCATTTATGGAATTTTATGCTGTGTGCGTACCCTGTCTACTACATCATACCCTACTTATTTGTTTTCGTATTTTCTTTAGTTTGATTTCACAGTAATCTGCATTAGAATGGAGTATGTTCAAAAAACTACATCCAATCACTATTTAAGTAACTGTTACTTCCTACCTGCAACAGTTGTCAAAATTTGTGTGATGAATTAGCCACGTGCTAAGTTAATAAACTCATCCGGCCACTAATTAATTTATGAGATAAAGTGTTGTAATCGTGAAATACTTTGGTAAGCTGTACTTGTAATGAGGTTCCATTCTGCAAAAAGTAAATAACTAGCCGGGTTGACGGAGATTCAAGATTCAGTCACTCATAAAGCATTAACACCTCTACCAGTCAGATCAACACTGGGAACGTGCGAGTTGTACTGCATGTCTGGAAAACTATAGGAAGCAATTTTTACAACTTGGCCCGTCTTAAGAGCGTATGGTAGATAAATATACGCTGAAAACATAAGTTGATATCTACGCCTTTTTCGAAGCCAATGTGGATAGAATACTCAATGACAATCCTAGATAATGGCATTTTCCAACTTTATGAGTAAATATTTATCAAGAATTACTAATTCGTTACGTGTGATCTCTTGTGCCGCAGTTAAACGCACGAGGTTCCGGCGTCAGAGACTGTGCCTCAGAAGTTCGTAACACTGGAAACAATTTTGTTTAAAACATTGGCTAAAACTATTGTCTAGTATTGCTATTGTTTATTTTTCGCAGATTGGCTTAAAAAACCCACAGTTTTTATATTAATGTTTTTAGCGTTGAATTATGTACCACGCCCTCTTAAAGAGAGGTCGCGGTGGTCGAGGGGTTAGTCCGCTCGCCTCCCTCAATGGCGATCTGGGTTCGCTATGGGAAACATGGCGGACGTTGCCATTATGGTTTCTGGGGGAACTCGCGTTTCCCCCACTTTCCTCATTCCGTCGCTGCTCCACACTCACCCCCCTCCCCTCCCCTGGCCCTGTCTCGCTTGTCCAAACTTCAATCCGGCCTTCTCCCACTCACAATGTGACCTTGCCAAAAGGCGGGAAAAACGTAGTGGTTTTCCTTTTAACAGCCTTAAGGGGCGGGGGTGTAAGACAATGTTATTGTATTTTCAGTTTTTGAGTCATAACATTTATTCAAATTGTATTATCAAAATTTTATCTTCGACAAAGCATAGGATATAGTCTCGGTAAACTGCTCGACATTAAAAAAATGAAATTTTTCATTAATTTGTCATGCAGAATCATTACAAGAGAACCATAGGTCAACTTTCAAGAATTCTCTTGTAATGATTCTGAATGACAAATTTATGATAGATTACAAGATTGTTTTTGTCAAGCAGTTCACCAAGAACATCTCTTATGCTTTGCCGAAGAGAAAATGTTGATAACACAACTTGAATAAATGTTATGGCTCAAAAACTGAAAATACAATAAAATAGTCTAACCCCCATCCCCCCGGCCACCTTAAAGAAACGCGTCTTTCATTGCAGGTACATAGTTCTTGCGAAATTTCACCAGCAGGAAAGAGTCAAGATTATCACAGACGGTACACAGCGAAGGTTTGCTGTGTCTGCTACCCCATGTACACGTACACGATTTATTATATGTTTCAACTATAGGAACCACATTAGTAAAACTATGACAAGAGTTCAATAAACCTCATGGTGAATTACTTCTGCCCCTCCTGAACATTATTTGAAAAGAAATGTTTGGATAGGACCGCAATAGCACTCATACTCGCAATTTTCAACGGAAAGTAAACAAGACTTAGAGATGACAGGATGATATGAATTGTGAAATAGGCGCAAAGTCTCCTGAATGATATTTCAAAACAGACATCACTCGAATAAACTTCTATGGGGAAGGGGGTAGGGGCCTGCGTGGTTTTCTTGGAGTACTTCCGTTATCCCCCGCCTATGCACCCCATAGCTTCTACATCGTAGGGACTCGCTTCTTGTCAACCTTCAGGGCGTGGCAGACGGCTACATGCGTCCAGTTGATAAGTGTATAGAATCTGGGGTGTGCTACCCTGCCCAATGGGTATGCACGCAATTATATTTGTTATTAATTCTGCCAATATAAATGGCACTAGTTTACAGTGACTTTCAATGGTTTGGAACCACGTTCATAGTTTCTGATTCTGAAGCAGTAACGTAGTCGCAAAGGGGAGGAGGTCCATGTGGTCCAAACCCCTCCCTCTTTTCTTGACCAAAATAAAACCTCTTAAAAAACACAATTTTGCAGCTTGGAAATTCAGATTTTCCCGGGGAGGGGGGGGGGAGAACTCCCGTGCCGTCAGATTTATTAGGAACGATCCGTATTACTTTACAACATTCCCAGGTTCGGGATCCCCCCCCCCCCTTCCTCCTTCGAACACAAATCCTGGCCTCTGCCCGATATGAAGGTTAAGAGGGGTTATAACTGCGGAAGAGGGGGAGGAGGGCAGGACGGCGACTACGGAGGGGGCAAAATAGACATCTACTTGCCCCAGGCCTAGCATTTAAGGAGGTCTCACTATTTGGATAAAAAAAAATATAAACGATTTATGATTTAAAACGAATGGGTGTTTCTTAAGGAGCCTCCCTAGATAGGCTAAGTTTGTGTGTTAGGCAGGAGCGATGAGAGTGCCGCTCTGACCGACGTATGTAATGTATTATCGCCTCTCCGCGCAAGCTGCTCAGCTGACGTGCATTGCTTTATTATTTTTTCCTGTGGGACTTTAAGCGGTGACTACATCATTTTATTTATGGACAGCATACTTCAAAGACTAACACGTGTTTCTATACTTGTGTTTTTCTAATTCGATTGTTAATTTCCTAGATACGGAAGTCTGAAGAAGTCATTTTTGTCAGTTTTGAGAGGCTAGAAAACAATGTTTCTAATAAACGTTCCTAATTTTTAAAACTATAGCGACATAGTTTGACGTGTACGTTCTTTTCGTAGACATACAGATACAACGCGCGTTAAATAGTTTCGACAAAAAGATAATTGTCGTAACTCGCTGCAACGCAGAAGGGCAGGTAGGGAGGCCCCTTAAGTTCCAGCCAAACCGCGATGGCTGTTGTAAAATCTATTTTAAATATAAAGTGCATGTGAAGACAACGTCACAGACATTCATGATTGCAGAGGTCAGAGCTATGACAACGCAGCCAACATGTAAGGTAAGTATGAGGGCCTACAAGTTCACATTATCACTACATGTAAGAACAGGTATGGGCCTCACATTATTATTAAGTGGCGCTGAGGTGGGGGGGGGGGGGGGACAAAATTGAAGGGAAAGGGGAGAGAGAACAGTGAGCCACAATGTATAACAACCGAGTTATACTCAAGCAAAGATAAGGTACAATTTGACAAATAAATTTTATTAAAATCATCATTGTTTACAAATTGTGTTTGTAGTTCATAGTACACGAAAATATATATGTATGATGACTATTTTAATGGTGTCATAAGCTACGAAAGCGTGGTCGGCAATAGAATCATCAGTGCACTGTGCTGCCATTTGTGGTCATATTGCTTAATCTCTTAAACCGAAGAGTACAATATGAGATTACCATTTTATTCCTGCATACAACTCAAATATTTTAAAATGTGTGGGTTTCCACAGTCTTTCCCCGTGCATCTTCAATTCGTCTCCCCGCGCCCGGCGGCGGATGTGTTTGTGTTCAAGCTGCGTTATTTGTTCCATCCAGCCTGTGCTGAGAGAGCGCGGCAGTTGCAGCCTCCGCCCGCCGAGAGGGTCGGCCAGGAATCGATCGCATCTCCTCCCCTCCCCCTCCCCTTGCCCTAGCTCCGCGCCGCAGCTCCACGTGACCTCGCGAGCATCCTACTCTATTGTCATTCCCCTCCAACCCAAACAAACTCCACAGCCGACCGACTCTGAGGAGGAGCGGCGGTACGGCACGGTAGGGTTGGGGGGGGGGGGTCGAGATGGCTGGCGGAGGAGAAAAGAGAGAGAGACAGAATTGTTCCTTTCCTTGACGCCGCAGCAAGGAGGGATGGAGGCATGGAGCGAACGTACGGCAGGAGGGGAGAGAAGCGGGAGGACGACGCGACTGGAGACGGGAAGTGGGAAAATATTAAAGAAAATATAACCAACCATATGATTCCGCACATGCGACCGATCTCTCACACCCTGACCCTACATGATCAGTGACAAAAAAAAAAAAAAAAAAAAAAAAAACACAGCATTACAACCGATTTAGTTCGCGAACGAGGGGAAAAATTCTACGGAGAGTACGGTATTGAACGTCTAAAACTGAAGGTATAATTGTTTTTAAGAGGGTGTGGTACGTAAATAATGGCTTTTTTTTTTAAGATCGACATGTTTTTGGGGTTATTTCTAATAAAACAAACCTTTGAGAACTTTGTGAACACATATTAGGCCACATGAAGCAATCCCTTTGCAAAATTTCTTTCACCAAATATACATTCGGCGTCACCAGCGGTTCGCCAGATGTGCTTCGTCCTGGAGAAAATATTTGCTCATATTTTAGGTTGACGCGCTGTTTTAATGCACTGGTTTCCGAAAACCTTTAAGATTCCTACGAATTTTCCTTTGCGTTATAATCTTTGTACCACATACATTCTTTAAAATTGGCTGACGGGTTAGGCCCCCAGACTAACGCATGTGGGAATCAGGTCGGACGATGTCGCTGATCTGCGGATTTTCTTGGGGATCTCCCGGCAGTTCTCCATAGTAGGGCCTAATTTCATGTCAAATTTTAAGGACACACACCTTAGTTTGAAAATAAGTTCACTATTGGAAAATTCCTCATTACTGACGATAAAGTTATTTTCAAATCAAAACGCGAGTCTTTTTTATAGCTCGGTTATTACAGAGCCCTGGAAACTACAATTTACATACAGGTTATAAAATCTAAATAATAAACGCAGTCCTCTACACAAGTTCTCTGTACATGAAATGTGTCTCTCACCATTTACAAATGGTTGACCCACTGTCCTAACTAAGAACATACCGACAGTCCTCTTGAGGCCTCGAAACTCTCTCATCGCATTACTCGTTGCCTCAGACAATCTCGCTGAACACTCTTGAATTCTTCTCGGAACCCGTCACTGTCGCGACAACTCTCACCAGACACCTGCCGGCCAAAACTCACCTGCCTCTACCGCAGCTCTCTTTCATGCCCATAATCTAAAGTCTAGAATTCTCGCGGCAAGTCTTTATCTCAAAGCTCATAGAAGGATGTATCTGGATCAAGCACCATCCTGCAGGAGAGAGTACACGCAGTAATACTCTGGACCATGATATCTGCTGTTATTCCGAGTCTTTTACGTAACCCGAGATAAGCACGCAGATGGCCGCCGCCGCGCGTCGCAAAAAGGTAACATGAGCAGCACAATGCACACCGAGATTCCTTTATTCTCGCCGCTGCTATATCAGCTTACACTGCTCGCACGATAATCGCGGCGTGCAGGTGACTGTTGCGGCGCTACAGAAGGTAACATGAGCCGTACAGTGCACTCGGAGGTCCCTTAGTTCTGCCGCCACTGTCTTCTTACACCGCTCAGATAGATAGTTGCGGCTCGCAACAATAGTTATAAAAATAAATGCTTTTTTATATATTTTAAAACGAAAACAAAACATACTACTGATTAGTGTTGTACAAACAGATATCCGCTAGTAAAATATCCACTCGGGACAAAAAAAAGTACCATCCAGTTCGGGGTAGTTCAGATATATTCCAGTCATTCGCTCGACACATTACCTTCCCGATCCCCATCACGAAAGCACAGCTGGTCATTGAACTGCAACATCAAGGAGAATACACCTGGCGGATCCCACATTGAAGGGCCGTAAACAACTGGGCTGAGCCATTACACGTTTAGTTATACCGTAAGCGGGGGCGACTTAGACACGTGGTGTGACTTTGGGACACTTCTGTACTATTTTAATCTTCCATAGTTGTCAACTGTGAGTAAATAACAATTAAATGCCGTATGGCTATTTACTTTTCGGAATTTATCCCATGTAAATATCTTTATTCAGAACTACCATGTATGTGAAAAACATGTTTTGTAATACCCAAAGTCATCCCCGCTTACGGTATTTAAAGCAAAGCAGCACATGAGCCAATGGCGACACTGATAAGTGAAGGTTGGAGAATCGCCATGAGGTAGTGATGCTGTGTCGCCAAGGTACTCCTGTGCACGGATAGGCAGAGCATGCCGTGTCGCAGAACATAGACCGCCGTCAATCGCGACTTGTGAAGGACTGTAAATTAACGTTATCACGGGACTGATTCTCGGGTTGGAAGAAATGTCACCACACTGAGGCAGATGTACGAGGAACACACTGATGGCATGTCTCCATCCTTTAAAACGAATCCCACTTCAGCTTGCAGCGTCACAATGTTCGAAACCATGTCTGATGGTACCAGAGTGCATAAGCTATTTAAGGGCTTGGGCCCGAGTTTCTCAACTTTCGAGAGAATTATTTTTTAAAATCCATACGAGAGTCAATATCGTAAAATTGCTTCGTAACTTTTTTTTGCAAATTGGTTTTACTATGCAATGTAATTTTTCGAGACAAACTGTATGATGCGTATAGCTAATTTATCAACTGAATAGCTGATTTTCTAAGGGGCGTAAGTCACAAAAATGGCGAAATGGAGTTAGGCATGGTTTCGTGTAGAATGAACACTCCTCTATGTGCTGAGATTGTAAGTGGCATAAATCCTTATATTTATCTATGGAGAATAGCATTGTCAAGAATTCATTGAGTTTCTGAAGAGCGTACGCACCGGACTTGCATAATTTACAAACTCAACCGCAGATGCGGACTTACGTCTTTCAGAAACTCATTCCTGGCTACTAAAATACGTTTGTGTTTTGTCTACAAACAGTTGCAAGCAACAAACAGCACATGGCAGTAATGTAATGTGTTCAGATACAGATTCTAGTTAGTTTTGTTTTGAGAAATGTCATCTGAAGAGTCGGATGTGACTTCTAACCCAAGTCTAGGGATAAGGAAAAGAAAAAAAAAGGAACTCGTCATCTTGACTTGTACAAGAACAGCATTAATAAAAAGCAAGGCTGTCGGGTAAAGAGTACATCACCCAAGCTGGGAAACTAGTACCTGCCAATGCTACTGGACATGACTGCAGGTCAATTAAGCAAAATTTATTTTGATTAGTACACATTGTTAACTATTATACAGAACTATACATGCAAATAATAACCTCAAAATGAATAATACAACATTCAGTACAAGTTAATAAATAAGTTTACCTATATTACAGCAACGCACTAAAATTATGTGTGGCTGTACTCTACTGTAGTACCCTGTTACGAAAAAAATCACTTTACTTAAAACATCATTGCTATAATGTGTACAACAATATGTTTTATGTGAATGTGTATCACGTTAATATTTATTTATGGTTTGCAAAATAATATTTTGACTTTTCTTTCCCAACAGATGCAAAACGAAATGCTTTGAGGCTCTCACCACAGACGACCGACAAAGTATACTTACCAGGTTAAATGCCATGGAAAGTAAAGAGCAACAGAACCTTTACCTTCAGTCTCTTATTCAAGTGCATAGTGTTAAGAGGCGAAGGGCGCGTAAAGAGAATGCCAAGATCCGCGCAATTTCTTGTGAACACTCCATTCTGTGCGGCAGTCGGAGGAAAATTGTCTGCCAGAAAGCATTCCTCAGCCTCCATTCTGTTTCTGGAGAAAAAAAAAACGGGTGCGACGCTTAAGAGACCTTCTGCAACAAGGCTAGACTCCAAAGGACAAGCGTGGACATGCTTCACGACCTACATTTGAGATTCCTGCTAATGAACTTGTGCGGATGGATCAGCACATAACCTCATTCCCAACCTGTATTTCTCATTATTCATCACAAGAGAAGATCTACTTGGATGCTGAACTTAACATCAAGGTCATGCACCAGATGTTCTTGACAATGTTTCCTGATACTCGCATAAAGTATGAATACTACCTCCGCTATTTCCAGGAAAACTATGGCTACAGTTTCGGTCGTCCTCAGGTTGATAGATGCATACAGTGTGAGGAACTGGGTGTTAAAGTTCGAAGCAAAGCGCTTAATGACATGCCAAGAGGGTGGCCTCTGCAGAACTTTTGGTGCATAAATGCCGAGCGAAGAAGTTCTACAAAAATATGAAGCAAATTGAAGATCTTTGCAAAGAAAATGGTGACATCAAGGGATTGTGTTTTGACTTTATGCTAAACCTTCCACTACCAAACATTCCCGTCCAAGACATGTTTTATCTGCGTCAACTATGGGTATTTACGTTTTGCATCCATGACATGGGTACCAATCGCTCTACGATGTCACTGTACCATGAAGGAATAGCTCGCAAAGGGGCAAATTACATCTGTTCAATGCTTCTGTCCTACATCAACAACATGCCAGAGAATGTGAAAGAACTTCACCCTTTAGCGATGGGTGCACAGGGCAGAACAGAAATCACACGATTGCTCGGCTCCTACTATCGCTACCTGCTCAAAAGCGCTTCCACAAAATATATCACTATTACCCAGAGCGAGACCATTCATACCTCCCTTGTGATAGGGATTTTGCCTTAATCAAGAGGAAGGTTCCTAAAGTGGACAGAGTGTACACGCCAGAGGAATATCAGCAGCTGGTTTTGTCAGCACGAAAGCGGCCATTTGAGGTGAACACAGTCTCTGCTGAAAACATATTCGATATTGCTTCTTGGTGGTCCAAGTACTACAAGAAAACTTCCATAGTTTTGGAAGATCAGCGACCAAGACAGAAGAGGAATCCACCTGACAACTTCTCTGTGACATCTAACAAGATTTATGTTTACGACTCCGAGACTCCAGGTGTGCTTCGAGCCTACGAAAGGATTGATGGACCTAAAGTGCGGTCGTACCGGCTCTATAAAGCAAACATTTTACCAGAGCATCTAAATTTCACCAAAGCCTAACCAGATCAAGTTCCCATCAATGAGAAAAATATCAGTGATATACGAAAAGTGTTACAGTATATTCGAGACACATACCATCCCTTCTATGACCGCCATTCTTTCCTGGAAAACCACCACCAGCCAGGACATGGAAGAACACTGAAGGACACTGTCAGTCATATAGTGTATGTCCACACTCACTATTTGATATTAATGGTGTTAATGAAAGGCACTAAATGATGTACAGGGTGGGCCAAAAGTAGTGAACCCATTTGAACTTGTTATAAAGTATAAATGTGTTAATTTTATGTTCTGTTTTTGGTTGCAGGTAAATGAACAGATTCAGGAGTTACAATGAATAGGTGGACAGTACATGAAAGAGCGACCGTGGTACAGCTATACTTCGCAAATGGCGATTCTGTCATTGCTGCGCAGCGAGCTTATCGCCGGAAATTCTATGTTCGCGTTGCGCCTTCAAAGAATGTGATTAAAATATGTGTGTCACAATTCCTTGAGAGAGGAACAGTTGCCGACAAGCCCAGGAGTGGCCGAAATCGTTCTGCAAGAACTGAGAAGAGCATTGCAATGGTGCGTGAAAGTGTGGCAGTAAGCCCTCGAACATTCACTGGCTGGCGTTCCCAACAAGTTGGATTATCGCGATCATCAGTGCGATGGATTTTGTCAAAAGATTTGCATTGTTTTCCTTACAAGATCCAGATGACACAAGAGTTAACAGTTGCTGATCACAGTAACAAGTTGCAGTTTGCCCGCACAGTATTGCAGCTTGCGGCCGAAGATCCAGTTCCTGCCAAGGTTCATTATGAGTGACGAGGCACACTTTCATCTCACAGGTTATGTCAATAAACAAAACTGCAGAATATGGGCTCGGTTATTCACAAGCGTCATCTACACGCTGAGAGGGTGACAGTTTGGTGTGGAGTGTATGCCAATGGCATTATTGGACCTTATTTCTTTCAAGATGATAATGGGAACACTGTTACAGTTAATGGTGACAGATACCGCGATATGCTGCAACAGTTGTTATTGCCAGCTGTCGAGGAGGGGGACCTAACTGAATATTGGTTTCAGCAGAATGGAGCCACGTGCCATACAACGAGAGCTACGATGCAACTGCTGCGCCAGAGGTTCCCCAACCATGTGGTCTCACGATCTGGAGACATCAACTGGCCATCTCGATCGCCAGATCTGTCTGTGTGCGATTTCTTCCTCTGGGATTACCTGAAAGATAGGGGGTATCGCAGCAGGCCACGCACACAGCAACAACTGATGGAGAACATACGGGAAGAAGTGCGCACTATTCCAGTGGAAACTCTGTCAAAGGTGTTTACTGATGTGCTAAGAAGTGCTGAGCAGTGTGTAGCATGTAACGGCGGTCACTTGCTGGAAACAATTTTCCACAAATGATAGTTGCAAACTTCAGTTATTATTGCTTCATGTTTCGTTGGTGCAAACTCAGTAATATTTTCCTGTGCATAGTTATGTCGAAATGAAATAGGTTCACTACTTTTGGCCCACCATGTATATAATGTCTGCCAAATTGTGTTTGCATAATAGATGAAGATTTTTTAGTAAAAAAAATTTGTACTATACTTTTCCAAGTTTTTGCAACATATGTTATCAGTTGATTTTCTAATGGACCTTATTTGCTTGTTTTCATGGGGGCCCTGTTCATACAATAAAATCTTCATAACATTGTTACATTCAATAATAAGTGCTACAGGTATGTGCTTAATAAATGTAAAGTCAATTTCGTATTTATTTTAACATTTTTTTCACAGAATGTTTTTTGTCAATATCTCACAACTACTATCATAGGACTTACGCCCCATAGAAAATCACCTATTCAATCAAAAGGAAATTTCATTAACTAATTAGCAACTATTTTGCAGTCTTCTGACTCGACAAAATTAGAGTATGCAGTTTAAATACGCCATAACAAAGTTACGAAGCGATTTTACGTCATCTGCTCCCATTTATGTTTTAAAAAATAATTGACATTAAATGCGAAGAAACTCGGGCCCATGCCCTTAAGTGCGGTATACATGAAAATTACTTTTTATGACAAGTACATAAGCAAAATCCTTCAACGTCATTTAACAAAATACTTTAAATTTTAAACTTGTCATATTTTTTAGAATATCTAAGCCTAACAGTTTCATAATTAAGGGCGCTGCCTACCCGCGCGTGAGAGGCTCAAAAACGACAGAGCAGTAAGGTCGACCTTGAAGCTCGCATCAAATGCCGCGTCCCCTCAACAAGCCAAGCGCTGAACTAGCGTTGAAAGTTCCCGCCGAACTGTTTTCACTAAGGGACATTAAGCTGTGACCATATTATTTTATTGGTGAAAAGTCTGCAACCAAGTTCAGTGCAGGTGGCAATCTGAGTTTCATATACATCCGGTTAGTATATTTTTAAGTACGGCAGTCAGAAAAGGCCATTTTTTGGCCATTTTGGAGGGCTTAGAAATTGTGTTTTAAACGAATGTGGGGTCTTAACAATGAGGTTCCGACCTTGTTTGCAGTGTATTTTCTCTTCGTACGTTGGCACAATGTGCACAAGTGGAATATTTTCGTAGAAAAAACCTGTTTACGAACATACTGCAACACATTTTAAGCGTGGGGTAGGCGACCGCCTTAAGGGTAACAATTTTACAACGATCGTACGAAGCCACGTAATGTTTGATTTATAAATTGCTTGATTTTATTGCTTTATGCTTTTATCTGTGGGGCGCATCGGATCACAGTTCCGCTCACTCATGGTTTATTAACATCGCTGATATGATGACCAGCCCAGTTGTCCCTTATCTTCAGAGCCTGCCTGGAGCCCTTTATCATCACGACAATGCGGAACATCCGAAAGTTTCATGTCGTGCTGTTTCCTTGGCCTGCATGTTTACTTTAACAACAACATTAAAACCAATTGGTATACCAAACTAAAATAAATCACAGTAAATAAAGACATTGCAGGCTACAATGACATGCTCATAAAATTAAAGAATAAAAATTATTTGTATTTAAAAAAATATTGAATTTTTAAAATTTCTATTTTCAGTTTCAGCATTTTTTTAAAATTCAAATAATTCAAATTCTTTAATTTTATGAGCACGACATTGTAGCCTGCAATGTCTTTATACGGTGTGATTTTTTTTTTTAGTTTGGTATATCAGTTGGTTTTAGTGTAGTCCTTAAAACGGAAACATGCAAAATATGACTTTAACAAGCCATTACGAAAAAACTATGATAAAAAAATTTCATAAGAGCCAAATTTGGCAGCATTTTGTGTCTAAAATAAGAAAAAAAATATCTGGTACAAATAAAAAATTAAAAAATGGTGATGAAAATTGTGGTGGACAGTGCCCTTAAGACATTCACGGCCACAACGGATAACTTCGGCCAACCAGCACATACAGTATCCAAATTCTCAAGTCTTCATCGTGTACAGCAGCTATGATTTCCTTCCCTTGTAGCGACACATAGTTCTGATTTTCCCAATTTGTAAACGTCTTGTCAAGTTGCGAATGTAATCACGTCTCCAGCGCTTGATCCACAATGTGTATTTTGTTCGCCACAGCTAAATAATACAAATTAAATGTTCTCGAAACAAGCAAGGCAGAGTGTGGATAGTAAGGGCCAATCTACAGTTAAACGGAAGTGTAACATGCAAACAAAACGAGCACACGCAGTGAAACACATTTCCAATTCTACAGCGCATAAACACGCATGCCTAAACGTACGGACTCGGAACCTATGAAACTAAAAAAAATATTTCTCAATTTAATTTCCAACGCCAGTAAAAAACTACTTCACATTTATATGCATTTTAGTATGTTATAAATAGTATAGCAAGGCCATGTACGTGTTTTATATGGAAATATAAATGTTAACAGCCACATCAATTTAACTTTATAAAATTCAGTCATTATTTTATTAGTAAAATTTTTAAAATGATACTTCACAAAAAGTGTTCCGTAGTCCTTTAGTTAAAAATAATAATTGTCAATACAATGCACGGCAGTGAATTTAATTGTTAAGGAGGCTCCGTACATAGACTGCGTTAGTGTGTATGAGGCACAAAATCGATAAAGCACTAAGGTTACCGCCAGCTGTTGTATTTAATGCAGTATTGCCTCTACGTGCAAGCCACTCAACTGGCGCACATAGGTTTGCTAGTAGTTATTTTCCTATGTGACTTTAAACGGCGACCATATCATTTTATTTGTGGAATGTATAGTTTAAAGTCCAACACGTGCTTCTATTTGTAAGTTTTTCGAATCCAGTTGGTATATTCACAGATACGGCAGTCTGAAATAGCCATTTTGGGAGGCCCAAAAATCATATTTAAAAAACATGTAGCAAATTTTTTAAATTATCGCATCACAGTTCGGAATGTGTGTTCTTTTCGTAGGTGAATCATTCAAATGCACGTTAAATGGTTTCGTCAAAAAATGACTATTCGCAACTTACTGCAGTGCTTCTCAAGCGCAGGCTGGGAGTCCCCGTAACAGTGAAAACTCAGGTGTAAAATTTATGTAAACTAAAATAGCAGCGAAAGACTAAATGCTTGAGAGCTATTGGCTATACGCAAGCACGGATACGTAAGAGTTAGGAGTTGACCAACTCTCTTGTGTTTCCGCATGCATATCTGTGTCCGCTTGTGTCCCATTGCTGTACACATTTCGAGTGTCTTCCATTTGCGTTTTCGTGACATGTATGTGCTTGCGTGTCACTGTAGAACAGGCCAAAAAAGTAGGGCCGTTAAGGCAGCGGGGTAAGTATGGGGTTAGACACAGGTGATGTGTCCTTTCACAGAGCCAACCCTCATCAACGGGTCTCAGACTCTTTGTGACACAGCAAAGTGTAAACACTAACCAATTTCCGTAAGTCCTGCAAATTTTGTTATTGCTACAAGCTTGCGCCTCAGTGTGCAACACATGTAAACAAGATAAACATGACAATCAAAATTTAAGAAATTGACATTTTGTTTAAGTTCATTCTAACCCACCCCCAGGTAAATTTCACACGAAAAGAATACCCTTTTTTACAGATACAGTCAGCACAACTTAAACAAAATAGTGTTCCTGTTACATACATTCGTAAGTCTGCTGCAAAATTACAGTCTTCAGGTATTTTGAGTTAGAAACTGTCCCCTTGCAAAATGAAAATCTAGCTACATCACTGGTTTAATGCAAGGCAGAATGACAGGTTACACGCTGAGGGATAGAGGAAGAGGTTATCCCAGACAAGTATAAAAACCCTGTCATACACTGAGTTAATTAACACTACACACACAAGCAACAGCACACATAATATTTGCATTCACAATTTTCTACAGACTACAGACTCAAGATGCTGTAAGAACTCGCAATTGAAATAGACTCTTTGCTATAGCTCTAATGTCAAGGCCACAAGAATTTATAAACTATGGACGCCACAAGTTACATGGAAAAGTATTAGTTTTCCAAATCAGAGCAAGACTCGCAAATCCAAGGCTACTCACAGGCTACATAAACTTCATTTCCTGGTATGTATGTATTTCAGCATGAACATACATAAAATTTTTTTTGGAAGGTGATAGAGGCAATGTTTCTGCTGTAATGTATTAACCCCTAAATACATACACAAACATATAATAATCATTAATTTTGTCTATTTGGAACTATTGTATTTATATTTATTTAATAAGTACATTCAGATAGTTTTGTAATTTTTACTGAAATTTGGCTCCGGAGGGGAGGATATATCATACCATCTCCCCTCCCTTGGCTTCATGCCTGTACTTCGGTTAGGTAGATTACGAGTGCACAGAATATGTAATTATGGAACTTGTCACTAACATATAGTAGCTGTAATTGGACTGTAGACAGCCAAATAGCTTAGTAAGGAAAAAAAGGATTTTAGTTACCATAGTTACGTCGGAAATCACTGATCGCAGTATCAAAAATCAGCTAGCTCCTAATCGAAATTAGTTACACCTCCCAGTAGATAAACAATTTCTACTACAGACAGCTACCACAGATTTCGGCTATGGGAATACGTGCCGTGTCAAATTACAGCTTCCACTTACAAAATAGTCAACACATAAAAAAATTTCTGAATAACCAGTACAGGCTTGAATAAGTTGCTAGTCTACTCCATGATAATAATTTGACACATTTGATCACAGGATTAATATAGTTTCGGAAATACATTACCTTAACACTGCTGACACTCTTGCAGTATTTGTAACCAGCAGATCCGCACCAGTACGTAGTGTGTTCGTATCCATGTAACCTTCAGCACATGCAGCACTTACGCAGTGTCAATAGCAGTAGCTCAAATAGTTACGTCCTCTTGCAAAATTGGCTGCTGGGTATTTGTGCACATTTAGTTAAACTAGAAAGTGAGTATTTGTACTGACAGCAGCCTACATCTGAAATTGAACTAAACTAGGTTGAAGTGGTGCATCGCTATATCACATCAGGTAACACCCATCACTGACAGTCACTAACGCACACAGATGAGCCACTGCACCGCCAAACAGAAACATTTATTTTTAATTGGACTTAACATCTCCTTCGATAGTGAGGTCATTCGACACTGGCCACACGTAAGTTAAAACAATGACAGGAACCAAGAGAAATCGGCCCAGTGTTCCTTGCTGTTAAAGGTAGTTTCTAACAGTGGCGAGAACTCTAGTAATATTGTCATAAGGTTATTAATTCAATAGATGACAACATATGAATGCTGGATAGTGTAGTTTATAATGGAATACCTCAAGGGTTTTACTGTTGAAGCTTGCAATGTGATCCCAGATGATCTCTAACAATAAATAACACACTACTAACAAAAAGTATAATACAACTAATTAGCCACAATAAAGAAAACTTAACTTGTTGACATTTTATGAATTTGAGTAAATCTTAGGTGATTAAAAAGAATTTTGTTGTTGAAATCAATGGATCATAACTAGGGACTGGTGATTTTCGCAAAAAGAATTTTTCCCCAGTTTGCTTCAATGCCTTACGTGCACACCTGCAGTCCTGCTTCGTGGTTACTGAGCAGCGTGCTTTTATGAACAAATGACTCTCATTTCACTGAGCCAATCACAGTAAGGTTACTACAACAAAACATGTCTATGCTTTGCAGGAAGAACCCCACGACTCATGAGAGCTTAAACGTCCTATCACTGACTGTGAAGCAGAGCTGCAGACGTGTACAGAAGGATCTGAAACAAAGAGGGGCAAAAATCTTTTCGTGAATATCAGCAGTCCCTAATCATAACCATAATGTAAATTACTGAAGCTCTGGTCTAATACATAAAAATAATTATCCCATGGCAGCACAGCACATAAGGGGTTTAGCTTTAAATAATATAAACTTTTTTTTTAAGGAATTGCCAATGTAAAATAGTTTAAAAATGTATACTTTATTAGACATAGGGTTGAAGAAAAGCTCCATTAAGATTTTATAAATATTTATTGATACAAAATGCTGAATATTTGTACAATACTGACGACAAAACATGTATCTTATAAGTTATTATTATTATGAAGAAAATTTATTCACACCTTCACCTTAACTGTTTACTGTAAAAGGCAAGTGATTAACTATTTTCCAAATTTGAAAAAAACAGTAATTTATAAAATAATTAAGGCATAGATGTTTATTTTTAAGGGCTTTGTCTTTACAGCTTACAGGCATAGAGTTTAAATAGAGAACTGATGTTAAAATAAATTGATTCTAAATCGATGATAATTTTAGAGATAACTCTTTAAAACAAAATGTTCCATGTAACATTTCCTCATAAATGCCATGATAAAAAAATTATTTTAAGAAATTATTCACAAATATGTTTGGTCAATTTACTTTTTTAAAATATATGTTATATATTAAGTATTATAAACAATAAATAGTAATTTTTTTTTAATTGCAACATTCTTTTCAGAAATTTCTTGCAGAATACTTTTTGTCTGAATGAGATATATCAAAATGCTGATTCATCATTAAATTCTATGTCTCTAAATTTGGTAGGCAGTGCCCTTAAATATTTGTCACTAACTTTGCCTTATCTTTCACACATAACACACTGCAGTCAGCATTCAGTCGACACTTTTAACACTCAACAAGCAAAACTAGCAAGAATTTGTAGGTTTAGAAAAAGTTTATTGGTGGCAATGAAAAGCATACTAAATACAGTATACTCTCTTTCGTATTGTTTCAGTAAAATTTTGACAACAATTTATAAGTAATACCTGCCTGTCAATATTTTGTAACATGTGTCACAATGCAAGACAAAATTTACAGTATGAATGGTGAAATGGACAGATCAGAACCATAAAATGATTACTGAAATTGTTAAATGTTGTCACTTTAACATGCCCTCGAAGAGCACAAGGCCTTGGTAGATGTAAACAATTGGAAGGGGAAGGGGAGGGTCTGCCTGGGCATGTTAAAAAAAAAAAAAACATCCCAGAATTCACCTGTAGTGATTTCGGAAAACCCTGGAAAACCGAAATCAGATTGGCCGGAGCTGGGAATTGAACATGGGTCTTCCTGAATAAGAGGCGAGTATTTTACCTCTTCTCTGCCATACTTGGTTCACTAGCATTATGTCAGAAAAATGCAGCAAATTTCATTCAAACTAAAATTTTACTCATAAATTGTATCCCCAAAATCAGTTTTCAAAACAGTTAAGTATTTGCAACAATGCTTTTCATAATCACTAATTCTCCCCATTTTTAACTCATCTACAGTTGTGGCAAAAAAAAATTCATTAATTTTAATAGTCCTTGTCACCACTAATATCAAATTGAACTAAATTAAAACAATTAAATTTTTATACACTACTAAATAATCTTAAAGTATATTTTAAAATTAGTACTGTTAAAATGTGAGGTAGGTGATGAGAGGTGAGGTGAAGAGAGGTGAGGTAAGAAGAGGTGAGGTGAGGTGAAGAGAGGTGAGGTAAGAAGAGGTGAGGTGAGGTGAAGAGAGGTGAGGTAAGAAGTGAGGTGAGGTGAAGAGAGGTGAGGTAAGAAGAGGTGAGGTGAGGTGAAGAGAGGTGAGGTAAGAAGAGGTGAGGTGAGGTGAAGAGA
>PNEQ01105564.1:116700-152187 GCA_003012365.1 Medauroidea extradentata | reverse complement strand
AAACAGAAAATAAAAGAAATAACAAGAAAATGAAAATAGCTAAGTTGACATGCGACACAACGATGAGACGAGACAAAAACACAAACAGAAATACAACAAAACAACGATGAGACTAAACAAAACACAAATATGTCGGGCACAAACAGAAAAACAACAAACGACACAAATGATGAGACGAAACAAAACACAGTAGTTTTCCAAACCAATCAGAGCCAACACATGCTGCGCGACCAATCAGGAGACAACTCGTCTCCTATTGGCTGAGCACGATTAGGGGCTTTACCCTATATAAACCCATGGTTTAAAAAAAAAAAAAAAGAAAAAAAAAGTCTCCTCATCAGTCGCACTCGTGTTCCTGAACCCTGTGTGTCTACCTGATGACGGGAATAGATTCCAGTTCCCGAAACGTCGTTTATACTGACTGTTTGGAAAACTACTGTGTTTTGTTTCGTCTCATTATTTGTGTCGTTTGTTGTTTTTCTGTTTGTGCCCGACATATTTGTGTTTTGTTTAGTCTCATCGTTGTTTTGTTGTATTTCTGTTTGTGTTTTTGTCTCGTCTCATCGTTGTGTCGCATGTCAACTCAGCTATTATTTTCTTGTTATTTCTTTTATTTTCTGTTTGTTCCTTGTTTTTATCTGGCCAGATTCCAGTTTTGGAATTTCATGTTGTGTATGTATCCTGATGACTAAAGCATACTCTGCTTATTTATGTTTTCTTGTATTATTTTTTTTTAGTTTCCTTTTGACAGTCATATATTTCGCAATGGAGTATGTCCAAGTAAATAAATCCAGTCAATATTTTAGAAGTAAGCCGACGTTGTGCAATAATTAGGGACTGGAAAATCTCGCTAATTCAATGACCTGCAGTCTAGAATCCATTTTACTATGCATACTCAATTCACGATTATTTGTCCACTAGCTGCTTCTCAGTGGCACAGCAAACAATGAACGAATAGACGGGGCTTGAGCATGCATATTACAATGGATTCTAGTCTACAGGTAATTGAATTCGCGAAATTTTCCAGTCCCTATAGCTATAATCTTTTCACGACAATAAGGGATCTGTCTACTTATACCATATTGTGCGTTCGAGGCGTAGAAGTGCGCATCACGCCTGCTCCTAGCCTCTAGGCGCCAGTCACTGAACTGATGTGCAGTCTTCTCGCCGACTACTTGCCTCTATGAGACATTCAGCGGTGACCATATTATTTTATGACCAGGGCCATGAACTTTTCGCGAAAATATTTTTGCCTCAGTTTGTTTCAGTGCCGTATGTTCACATCTACAGTTCTGATTCGTGGTCAGTTATTGCATGTTTTAACTCCCTCGAGCCTTGGGATTCTACCGGCAAATCACAGCCGCGAGGTGTTGCAGGGACTTTATTGTAATTGGGTCAGACAAATGATGTACGGCTCTTCATGTAGACACGCTGCCAATAATCATGAAGCAGAATTGCAGATGTGCACTGAAACAAAGTGGGGCAAATTTCTTTTTCGCGAAAAACCAGGGTCCCTAGTGAGTGAGTGAAGAGGTTTTGGTCAGCGCTTAACATCGAGGTCTTTAGCGCCGGCGAAGGGTGATATGATGTGAGTATGGATCAGCGC
Organism: Medauroidea extradentata; assembly: GCA_003012365.1. Lineage (NCBI taxonomy): Eukaryota > Metazoa > Arthropoda > Insecta > Phasmatodea > Phasmatidae > Medauroidea > Medauroidea extradentata. Next base: position 150,581 of record PNEQ01105564.1, on the reverse strand, counting down.
CGGAATGAATTAGCGGGGGAAACGGGAGATCACCGAGAAAACCCGCCGACGATTCCCACATGCGAAAATCCGTGGACCGACTCCGCAGGGAATCGAACCCGGATCGCCTTGGTGGGAGTAGGGAGGTCTGACCCCTCGGCCACCGCGGCCCCCAAGGGTCCCTAGTGATTTGATGTTTTAATTCTCACGCGTCTTGAAGTTTTTCCCTCAAATCACAGACGTGTGGTATTACAGTAACCTTATTGTGATTGACACAGCCAAATGAGGGACGTACCTTCACAAATACATACTGCCAATAGCCATAAAGCAAAGCTGCAGAAATGGATGTAAGGCAATGAAACAAACTAGAGTAAAATTATTTCCGCGATAAGTTCACGGCCCTATTTATGGTGTATCACTAGGGCCACGATTTTGTCGCGAAAAGATTTTTGCCCCAATTTGTTTCAGTGACTCACGTGCACATCTGTAGTTCTGTTTCAAGGTTATTGGCAGCGTGTCTTTCTTCAGACACGTTTCTCATTTGACTGCACCAATCAGAATAAGATTATTGTGCGTATTTACGTCTATAATTTGCCAAGGCCAGTGAGAGTAAAATCATCCAACCACAGACGATGTAGCAGAGCTGCAGGTGTGCACATGACGCATCGAAACCAAATGTTGCAAAATTCTTTTCGCCATAAAATCGTGGCTCTACGTATCACTAGAGACCTAAAAAAATTCGCGGGTTGACTGACCTGTAGATTAGCCTCCAAGAACAAATGTTCACTCAGGTACACAGTATCTGTTAATTAGCTGCTCGATGACACAGTGATATGGGTGTGCATTTAGTTAAAATGTTATTATTGGCTCAGCGACTTACACGGGATGTCAAATAAGTCAAGGAACAATTGTGAAAGTGACATGAACTTACAGTCGGTGGAAATCTAGCTTGTGCCTAAAAGAAAACGCGAATTTTTCAGGTTCCTACCAGTGGCGAAGAGTGGTCGTGTTCCAAGACAAGCAGCTGAGACATAGGCGTATTACTGAGAACTAGGTCCTTACCTCTTACATGCTACTGGCTGAGGAGTGTACCTGCTCCTACCAGTCAAATGGTCCCACAGGCAACTGAGAGTTCTGTATAGTCACTGCTAATCACCGCTTACCCTAAAACACTAATCCGTACGTATTACTAAAGGTAAATGTGTATTGAACACGCCTATACTGTTTAAAAGATTTGGCATCAAGATTTACATACCTAAAAAAGACCGCAAAAACTCCCATTTTCGGTATTTTCGGTCGCTAGAAAATATGCTTTAATGAGTCGTGAGGAACTTGAAACAAGTATACACACATGTAACGTTCCTTAAATGCTATTCCCAAGCAGACATCAGTCATGTGCTATGAGCAGTTTTCAAATAATCTGGTAACGTTCGAAACTCTGCGCACCGCTCGGCGGTCTTGGCAGATGGCCACCTTAGAGTCAACGAAATGTGTGCAAATGACTGTTTTTTACTATAAAAATAAATTTTCTTTCCTCTGGTGAAATATTTTAAAATACTGTGGTGTGTTGACAAAAATTATCTCTTGGGAAATACCACCGACATGGCAACTCTGCAGTGTCTGCTCGGGCGCACTCTCTCCACTCCGAAATAGAAACACGTAGACCTATCTTCCTGACTTCCTTTGACTGGCTAGCCTTGGACCATATGTGCTTTTAACCCCGTGACGAATGTTGCGCGGCTGAATATTAAGTGGTCGCTTTTAGATATAACGATGTTTTGAAGAGGCATGTTGTTTTTCGATGAGTCCGCAGGCATCTGCCTTTGTGCTCTGTGATAAATTGTGAGACCTTTACGAGATAAAACGGTGTCTGTGGAACATTCCAGACCAGCAAGGTGTCTGGGAGTTTGTGGGGGAATGTACTCTCGTCTTGGCACTATCGCACACTTGCTGTTCTGTTAATAAATAATAACATTGTATTAGTATCGCCCACGATTTTTCGTGAAAAGAATCCTACAACAGTTTAATTGAATGCCTTGTGTGCACATATGAAGCTCTGCGTCATGGTTATTGGCAGAATGTATTATTGCACAGACGAGGCTCATTTGACTGTGCCGACAGGAACAAGGTCACTGCGACACCACACGTCTGAGATTTGCGGGTAGAACCATAGACGCTGAGAGTTAAAAACAGCCAATCACTGACCATGAAGCACGGCTGCATATGCGCACATAATGCATTGAAACAAACTATTGCAGAATTCTTGTCGCGAAAAATCGTGGGCTCTACGTATTAAAATGGTATCCGAGGGCCAGGATGTCGCACCCCAGATGCAAGCTTGCCCCGAAGTATGACGTGAAATGTGGCCCTACAATTGAATGGCTTCGGATTGTGAGTGTGAGAGGTGGGGGAAACGGAATATTCCTGAAAAAACCAATGATTCCCACATGCAAAAATCCGGGTTCAATCCCAGCGGCAGTCGAACCCGTATCGCCTTGGTGGGAGGGTGCCCTAGGTACTGTGGCAAACGCTTCCCCATGTTCTAGTAATGTCCTTTGCGGAAACACATTGTTTAGTACTCCATGCTCTTTGTGGTAGGCCTAATGCAAAGAGCTACCTGCTAACACGAATATACTGTAGTATTTTCTGCAAGTAAAACCATTAACAAAGCAATTTGACAGTGTAATGCAAAGAGTCTTAGGATATAAAATATCCTACTCATTTAGGAAGTCCTGAGGCATTTGGCTCTATTTACCCCCACCTATGCTGCGGCATTTGCTTCGTTATTTCAAAGAATGTTTAATATTAATAATGCATATTTAGGCCTTATTTGTATGCACGCAGTTTTACAAAAGGTTGCCACGGATAGACACTATAAACGAGAGGGCAATATCTAACTTTAATTGGCTCACAAATAATGAATAAATTTCAGGAACTATGTATTAGTGAGATATACTTTAATTCAATGTTCATTATATTGAGCTATTAAAAGAAAACACTTTAAATTACTCCCTTTCATTGTATATCCGCCATGACTTTTAGAAACGTGTCTTGGAGCCCCTAAAAATGGCTAGAAACTACTTTTGCAGACAGCTCTATATGAAATTACCAACCGGATTCACAAGACTCGCGTATAGAAGCCTACATTGGACTTTAACTACGTACTTTCCACAAATAAAGTAGATGTCACCGCTTAAGGTGGCCACCTTTCTAGGTCGTCGAGCTGCAGAGCTTCGGCCGTTACAACATTATTCGAAAACTGATCAACGTGTGTAAAATACGTATGCATAGGATTTTCATCCGAAGTACGTTGCACTTGTGTATACACATTTCAAGTTCACAACTAGGCCTACTCATTAAACCATACGTAGAGACATGCAAAATTCGCGTTATCATTTGGTAGCAGACTAAACTTCACTTTCCTATACGCAGCAGAGCATAATCTGCGATTAAATTGGTCACAAACTTTTGCGTGTTCTCATTTACGTGTGTTACGCTTTACAGAGATTGGCCTCTCTACCGTGTAAGCATTCTCCGCGGCAAGTCACGACAATATCGGCCAGCGGGAGACGTCGAACGAGCCTATAGTCACTTGGAGTCTAGTCAGTTGTCAGAAAATAACGCGAATTTTGCATGTCTCTAACCATGTGTTATAGTGGTCGAAATTGTGAATTTTTTTTTTTGCGGTTCTTTTTATATATGAAAATCTTGGCGGAGAATCTTTTAAAAGGTACCGGCGTGGACAGTATGTCTGAATTTTTAATATTACGTCATAAAATATGAGGTCACCGCTGAATGTCTCGTAGAGGCGAGTTGTCGGCGAGAAGACTGTACACTAGTTCAATGACTTGCGTCTAGAGGTCAGGGTGAGGAGTGATGCGCGTGCTGTATCGTCCTTATCGCTTCCACACTTCTAGGCCTCGAACATGCAAAATACGTCAACTTAGGCTAGTTCCCTAAGAAAACGAATACTTCAAAATTACTGCGCGCCATTTCAGTGCTTCGCGCGTTGGAGGCGTCCAGGTTCTTTATATGCGAGCCAGCGTCGCACTTATCGCGCAAGTGTTTCCGGGCATCAAATGCGAAAAAAAGAACGCATCAAAGATGACAGCAAGGGCAGGGGGGGAAGTTCCCTCCCCCCAGGATTTAAAAGGAAAAGTGTATAATTCTTTTTGTGTGTTTTGTTATTTAAATAATACTAACGCAAGCACATAAAACTGAATACTTATTATTAAAGTTCCTAAATATACGTGCTTAATTAATAAAAAACATACAACAAGGTCACTGTCGCCAAAAAAAATCTTGCCCCCTCCCTCTCAAGAAAAACCTGAAATGACGCCCCTGCGAAGGCTGGGATGGAAAATTTGCACCGCTACCCACCGACGGCACTCGCGTCGTTCTTGCACGCGCCCCAACAGGCCGCGGTAAATGTTTTACTTGGCGCAGAACTACTCGGGGGAAGCGGCAGCCCTGCTAGGACCTTGGTGTGTCGACGTCGGCGTGACGGTTTACGACGACGTCGCTCACACCTTACGACCGGCTCGTGAAGGGCGGCTGCCTACAACACTAGCACAAATGTTTAACCTGGGGCACCTTGTACGGCGCTACATCCCTGCTTTCATCCACCAGGTCCTGGCCACAGAACAAGGAGTATTATGTAACTTCACCTCTGTAACTGTCTTTCGAGAGCGGCAGCTATACCATAACTGTCTAGTGTTTTAGGCGCACGTATACAACCCGCATTAACGCCATATGAATCAAGGCTAATATTACCTTCGCTAAGCAGTAAGAGTATTACACATATTAGCATTTTCTTCGCACTTTATTAAAGACACAGTCGCTCTTATTTTCGCTGCGTTCTGCAAATTTTAGCATAACAAACGGTTACATTGAAAACCTAATACAAAAAAAAAGTTTTGTAAAATTTACAGTGCGCCATTCTTTATACTCAAATTCGGCGAACGAAGAGAAATTAAGAACGGCTGTATCTTTCATAAAACACTAAAATAGTGTTCATATGTGTAATACTTGTATTGCTATAACTAGGGACCCTTGTTTTTCGCGAAAGTAATTTTGCTTCACTTTGTTTCCGTGCCTTACGTGCACATCTGCAGTTTTGCTTCGTCGTCAGCGATTGTATATTTTAACTGTCACGAGCCTTGACATTCTACCGGCAAATCACAGACGTGTGGTGTTGCAGGAAAGCTTTTTTTAATTGGCTCAGTCAAATGAGATACGGCTGTTCACAAAGACACGCTGCCAATAACCATGAAGCAGAACTGCAGATGTGCACGTAATCACTGAAACAAACTGGGGCAAAATTATTTTTCGCGAAAAAACAGGGTCCCTAGCTATAGCGAATGTAATACTAACCTTGACTTATGCGGTGTTAATGCGGGTTGCATACATGCGCCTGAAACACTGGAACGGTCTTAAATCGTATTCTCTAACACCTCTCTTTACCTGAATCTCAATATTGTAGTATCTCGAGCGGCTGCAATACACAAGAGTGTCCCCGGGCTATGGGCGCGTAAGTTCTAGCGGAGGCCTCGCTCTTTAGTTTTGCAGTGGTTTCAAAAAACTTTTTTGTAACTCAAATTAATACATTTATCACAAATTCATTCTGGCAGTTTTAACACTTATATACCATCTTTTGTGCATGCATTTTTCTGTTACAATACATCAAATGGATTTTTAGATTTTTACCTCTGAACCATCAAGTAATTTGTTGTCAAAATAAGCCAAAATGAAGCAAAATATTTTTTCTGCTTGCAAACGGTACATAATTAAAAAAAAAAGGCTCTGGCAAATTTGTCTATCGTATAACTGTACACAGTCTCAAATTTTTTCAAAGCATTTGGTTCAAAAATATTTCAGTTATTTGCAATTGTTCGAAATAAATGAAAGAGCATGGCCTTAAGGGGTATTGATCCCTACCATCTTGGATATATCTGTTTCTTCTCGATAACTTCTGTTCCAGTCGATGAATCAACATTTTTGTCACGACAAGGCATAGATACAAACTTGATCGATTTTCTGTAATTGCTGGAACCATAATGTATTCATTATTTTGCAACGAGACACAGCTGAAAAGGAAAAAAATTGCTTAATTATGGGAGCGACTACAGAGGCCGCAACATTAACAGAAACAATGCCATATGGATTCCAAAAAGTGAATGAAACAATAAACTATGCCTTGTCAGCGTGAAAATAGTAAAACAATGTGTATATTCCCTGATTTATAAGAAAAACCGTAAAAACGATCTGACAGGGATCAATCCCCCTTAAGAGACGATACTGAATATGCTGTTAATTCACAGATGAACACATTTATTACGTTCCTCTAAATACACTTGCGGTACACTTACAATTCACAACTCATTCATTACTTGTTACATACTTGGTAATAGCGCCCGGGCGGTGTCCACGATATCAAAATCGTACTTCTGCTAGGGAGCGACACATCTAAGCCCTCTACAAGTACATGCTTATAAAGGGTCACACCTCTGCTGGGGTCCGATACAGGAACTCCCCTTAATAGGTGAATGCTTAAGTGGCCATGGACTGCGTTACAGCGATGTCCCTAGGGCCATACGTTTCGGATACCGCCGGACGATGACGAGTGCTTAGTAGCTCCCATTGTCCTTATTTATACATGCTAAATCAGTGCATTCGACACTAAAATTAGGACTGTATGCAAACTTCAGTATCGTGTGCACCACAGTGGTGCTGGGTGCACGTCAAGCTGCCCTGAACTGGTTGGTGGAGGGGGAATGTCCCTTGACCAGACTAGACAGAGATGCTAACACACTCTTTCTCACTTTTGCATTGAACTCTCTCTCTCTCGTTTATAGCACATGTGATAAAACTCCAACTAAAATACACCTACTACATAAATACGTAAGTCACAACAATTACACCTGTGACAATCGTTACGATATGTTTGGCAACACTGTAGGATATGCTATAAAAACTTACATTCCCATTATAAGTTAAATGTTCTCAGTTCTCAGCATGTTTTAAATAACTAATTACTTACAATTTGTTTAAACTAATAAAAATAATATTAGTTTCATTTCACAGTTTCGATTAAAAGTTGTAAAAAAAATCATTCATCTCTAATGCTCCCGTCTTTAATAAAAAGTTAGTGTACAGTACTTACAAGAGACAGCAGCATTGGTACTGTATTAATGTAGGCTATCTCTCGGCCAAAATATAGCAGCACACCTCCTGTATTAAATTTGTTGTTTGCGTCGACAGTAAAAGTTTAACAGACACAAAGCTGTAATTTACGAAACGTATTACATATTTAAGGTAATAACGGTCTTAGAATCACTTCCGTTTACGCTTACGTATGCACATCGGTAGCTCTGCTTCAAGGTCATTGGCAGCGTGGCTTTGTTCAGACACGTCTCTTATTTCACCGCACCAATCATAATAAGGCTATTGTGACACCATACGCCTGTGATTTGCCGGTTTAAACTCAAGACAGGTGAGAGATTAAAAATCCAATCACTGCCCACGAAGCAGAACTGTATATGTGCTCATGAAGCATTGAAACCAAATGTAGCTAAAAATCTTTTAGTCCTCAAACTCGAAGCTCTATCAGAAGCTTATAAAATACAAGCTGGGTGACTCTTGTCAGTAACGAAAGTGTCGTTAAATGAGAACTTACTCCCATGCTACTTTTTGTTAAAACCTGGATACAATCGCCAGAGCAACAGCTAGCGAACAATAAGGTGACAAAGTTACGAACTCGGGAACTTTTCCAGTCTTACCAACCACGTACTTTTGCTGGGTGCTTGTATCTGACGTAAGAAGACTTCAGGCGGAAGAGCGTCAGGTAAACGAGAGAGAGAGAGAGAGAGAGAGAGAGAGAGGAAAAAAAGAGAGATACATGACAAATTCAGAACACATTAAGAAGGCATGGTATATAATTCAGCACTAAAAGCATCATTTTGAAATTGCAGGTTTCTAGAAGCCAATTTGCACGAATAAAAAAAACCAGCAAACATTGACAATGTGTTGTACAAACTTTCCGAGCAAAAATTTCTTTGGAATAAGGTATTTCTGAAGAACACTCGTTGCCCCCGAAATCTCGTACAATTAATTGCTGCGCAACAGATTACGCTTAACCGATGCGTCATTCTGGGTAAATGTTGGCTCAAAAGATTAGCAAATATCATAAGCTATGTTAATTGTTTTGTATTTTTTTCCATAAAGACTTCAAAAACGTGTAGATTTAATAGAATTTTTTTAGCGTTTGTTTATCAATCGCACGTTCTTAAGGGTGTCTAAGTGGGGGGAAATCACAATTTTATTTTTATATGAAGTAGTGTTAGTTTTATAGATAGAGACATGAACTTTTCGCGAAAAGAATTTTGCCCCACTTCGTTCCAGTGCCTTATGTGCACGTCTGCAGTTCTGCTTCACATATATTGGCAGCGTGCCTTTGAACTGTGACGTTTCTCATTTGACTGTACCAATCACAATAAGGTTACTGTAACACCACACGTCTGTGATTTGCGTGTAAAACCCCGCGACACACGAATGTCAAAACGTCCAATCTCTGACCGTGAAGCAAGTCTGCAGACGTTCACACAAGTCACTGACACAAAGTGAGGCAAATTTCTTTTCGCGAAAAGTTCATGTCTCTATTTATAGACATTACTTGGGAGTACAATTTCCTCTTACGAAAATAAATTAGCTCACCAGTTTTCCCAAAGGGGCATTTCAAAGTCAAAATTACCATGTTTTTTAATTCTTATATGAGCCGCAAAAACCAATGGACTTAAAAAAATTATAAATTTACACTGAAACTACGTGTTACGATCCACTGATTGACATGATTTAAAATTCATGGCAAAATGATTTTGTATGTTTAAAAAAATTGATAAAAGAGGCAAAAAAAGTACAAAATTTCAGAATTTTTTTTTACTACAAAAATATTTTGTATTGTATTTTAAAACATATCAGGCAGTGGTCCGTGATATGTCGTTTCAGCGTGAATTTTTTAATTTATTTATGTTCATTGGATTTTGAGGCTTATAAGAACTAAAAACGTACAAATTCTGACTTTGAAGTACCATTATGATAAAACTGGTTGAGCTAATTATTTTTGTAAGAGGGAAATGTACTTCAAAGTAACCCCTACAGAATTAACACTAGTTCATACAAATATAACATTACGTTTTTTCCGCACTTGAACACCCTTAATGTCTTCGCCAGGGTAGATGATGTATTGTGTGCATTCGAGGCCTATAAGTGCGGGACCTAAGTGCGACACAGCTCGCACATTACGCTTCAATTAACTGGTGCGTTGTATACTGGCCTCTATGAGACAATTAGTCGAGACATGCAAAATTCGCGTTATTTTCTGACAGCTCCAAGTGACTATAGGCTCGTTCGACGTCTCCTGCTGGCCGATATTGTCGTGACTTGCCGCGGAGAATGCTTACACGGCAGAGAGACCAATCTCTGTAAAGACATAACACACGTAAATGACAACACATAAAAGTTCGTGACCATTTGAATAGCCGATTATGCTCTGTTATGTATAGGAAAATGAAGTTTAGTCTGCTACCAAATGATAACGCGAATTTCGCATGTCTCTAACAATTAGTCGTGACACTATCAATTTATGACAATTTTAAATATGAATGGTTTCGTATGCCTATTTCTTTCTAAATATTCTGCATCAAGATTTCCGTACCTGTAAATAAACTTAAAAAAACATCAATTTTGACATTTCAGGCCGCGAGAAAATAAGATTTAAACATTTCTGAAGGACGTGGAACGTTCTTTGAATACTATTACTAGATACAATCACTAGAGTCCCGGATATTTCGCGGGTTCAACAGCCAGCAGGCTGGACTCCACAATCCTGTATACACTATGTCCTCAGCTACTTGTACATTGGCTGTTTGTTGTTCCAGGGAGTGGACATTTGAACATTTGATGATGCAGCGCGGGAGTCCACGCGTGTTTTATGCGTGTCCGCCATTGCTTCGGAATCCTCAAAGTCACGTTTGATAAACAAGGTCCCGATCGAAAAAGTTTCCAACATTTACACGACTTAGAAATCCAACTTCTCCTCAGTTGAGTCCGCGAAATGTCCGGGACTCTTAACAATCACTCATACATGTCGCGCAATTTTCGAATAATATTCTATCGGCTGCCGATGCTCTGTACATCTCTCAGCGGTCGGGGCAGGCAGCCATATCTCTCGAAGTCGGCAAGTTATTGAAAGTCAGTACTATATTAAAACTAATAACGTGCGTCGAGAGTGATTTTCGCCAAGTTAAAAGCAAACGTTTTGCGGGAGTGATAAAGGTCTGATGACCAGGAAGATATGAGTAAACAAGCAGGGAGGATTATCAAGCGAGATAGTTGCGACTATACCATGGTTGTGACTGTAGATTGTTTGCGCTTTTGAAACCTATCCTTCGTTTCTTTCATCAGCCAATAGTTTAGCCTTACTCCATTTGAAAAATGTAATGTTACCACAGGATTCTTCATCAACGTCATGCGATGGCCAAGCGACGATTTGTGATGAACTGAAAAATTTACCAACGTACGAGCCATTTATTTAAGCTGCTTTTACACGAGTTGCCTAGAACACATATTCAGTAGCCAAATTTTATCAAGCTAATAATAGAGCATGTTTTAAAGGTTACACACTCGTACTTGAAGTGGAAAGAAATCGAAGAAAATCCGGACCTCAAGAAATCTGAACGTGTGCCAATTGCCCAGCAATATCTCTGTTGATGTTTTCCCCCTCAAAGCAGCCAATTAGAGAGCAACACACAGGAGAAGTCGTTCCATACTTCGCACAAAACTCTTTGAACAAGAAGCATTTTTGATCAGAACTAGGTCATAACTATATACACAGGAAATTTGCAAAACTATTTAACATAGTCTCCAAGAAACTGTAGAACCTTATTCGTGGCACATTTGAACAGTTTTGAGATAAATCCCATACGTTCTGTGTTCAAATTGTACAGATATATAACTGGGTCTGTTGAAGAGAGAAACACTGCTTCTAGTAAACGATAACCAACATCTATACCAAACCTTCAGTGTTATACACAGCACGTTGCAGCCTAACAAACTGTCAACTTTTCCTGCGATTTTACAATGTGTCTACTCATAACTAACGTAACCTCTTTCGTAACTGAAAATTGCTTTCATTTGAATTAGTTTTATATCCCGTGTGACCGCGGCATTAAAAATAACGCTTTTCAGTTCATATTTTTCTTCTTCGCTGTCAACATTTCAGAGCGTACATGTACTGTACATCAACCCAGAAATGTTCCCAATAAATTCTAGAATACATCAACATCTAACTAGTTCGTCTACAACATTTTAAAAGATGGACTCTGTAATCAACGAGATAGGTATTTAATAAATTACCAAATGATCTAAAAAATTATTTGATATAACAGCCTATAAGAATATTTAAGGAGGTTAAATAATAATTAAAGGATGAATCATTTTATTGTAGAGCATTATTTCTGAATGAGTCACCTATTGTCATATTTTATAAGTTATAGAAACGTGTATTATTAACTTTGTATGAAACTGTTATACTGTAGAATTGTAAAAACCAGACATGTTACAGATCCCAGTAGTTTTTCCAGTACTAAATAGGCTGAAAGAATGAAAATAAATAAATAAATAAGTGTTCAGACAAAAACACCTGCATTTGCGAGCAGGGATAATTTACAGTAGATCACAAGGAAAATTTGGCACTTGACTGGGAACGGACAATATATATAGGAACATGATTAGGGCCATGAACGTTTCGCAAAAAGAATTTGTCCCAGTTTTTTTTCTTCAGTGTTTTATGTGCAGAGCTACAGTTCTGGTTCACAGTCAGTGATTGTTGTTTTAACTCACGTGTCTTGGGCTTCTACCTGCAAATAACATACGTGTGGTGTCGCAGTAACCTTGCTGTGGTTGGCACAGTCATGAGAGACGTCACTTCACACAGACACGCTACCAATAACCACACAGCAGAGCTGCAGATGAGCTCGTAAGGCACTGAAACAAACTGGGACAAAACGCGAAATGTTCATGGCCCTAAACATGATCTTTTGCGAAAAGGTTTTGACCCAGTTGGTTTCAGTGTTTTACGTGCACATCTTCAGTAATGGTTCACAGTCAGTGACTGGACGGAACTAACACGAGTCTTGGAGTTCTACCCGCAAATAGCAGACGTGTGGTGTTTCAGTAACCTTACTGTGATTGGCACAGTCATGATAGCCGTCACTTCACAAAGGCACGCTGCCAATAACCTAAAGCAGAGCTGCAGATTCGCTTGCAAGGGACTGAAACATATACTGTGGCATAAGTCTGTTCGCGAAAAGTTCAAATATTTAAGTAGATACTTGAAAATTTCGCGAATTCATTTGAGATGACGTTTTATTTTAAACTCCTGAGCCCCTTAATTAATTTAGTACTGTGTCACAGTTATTGAAACTCGTCTTTGAGGACTGTAGACCAATAACAGACTAGAATGAAATCACTCACTGACCCCCGCGCAACCTTGTCAGATGTACAACTAATGTACGAGTAGCTGAGGACAGAGTTTACCTAGGACTGTGGAGCCCAGCCAGCTGGTCGTTGAAACCGCGATATGCCCGCTTCTCTCTCTATAATGCGTTGCAATTATACTGCGTTTACTCGCGGAATGTAGGGGCTGGCATACCTCCGAGGCACAGACACGCCCGCGCTCTGCGGCGAGGCGTCATGTTTATTAATTATCGAGGCTAGGCCCTCGGGCGCCTGGTAATTAACGACGGTAGGCGAAGTACAGCCATAGAGGTAAGGGGAGGGGGAGGTGGCGGTGATTTGCGAGGCATCCTGATTAACAGCAGTCGATGATGTCGAGCCCTGCCGGGGGAACTACGCGTGAAACTGGCTTCGATGACGCGCCTATAACGGCCACCGAGATCACCAGCAAACAGAAATGTCACTGCACTCGAATTTACAGCATGTAAGATATACATCAAAATACTTCATTAAGGTTTTAGAACTCACGACAGCTTAAATAAAGGACCGTTATATGAGATCGGAATAATTCGCGGGTTCATCCAAGAATATCCTCTGTTCGAGTAGACATCAACTGCCCACTGACTACTTGTTGACACAGTGATACCACATGACCACAGACAAAAACCGGTGAACTTCACCACTTATTGTCTGCCCGAGTTTGTTAATACAAGTCCCGTATCTGTCTGGTTTCTGCAAGTTACATCAGGTTTCCAATTGGCCTGGCTACCAGCTAGCAGGGCAGCCGCCTGACGCTGATTTGCCGTAGGCTTATCCTCCATGTTGCTGGCCAGGGAAGCCATTTTGCTGGCGTGTGTGGCTGAGTTCGCTGTCCTATCGGCTATTTTATCTCTGTAGTCCTAAATATTTTGTGACATGACCGGATCTGCATTTAACTGAGTCATTATTATTGTTTCATTGCTCTCCAGGAAGTGTCATATAAGTCAAGGGCCAGTTGCGAAAGTGACACGAACTTACAGTTGTTTAAAACATAGCTTATAACGAAAAGGAAAACCGAATTTTTCAGGGCCCGAATCATAATTTTAAAAAGTTATGTGTTTAATAATATCAGGTACGTTAAGATCTGAAAATTTTTTTTACCCTCCGGCAGAACACTGAATACGAAGTTATTATATGCTCATCGTACTTTCTGTTGTTGGCGGACGGTTTGTGTGATATGCTTTTTTTTAAAACTAATAAGTAAGTAAACTATAATATAACCACTATCCTGTAAATCGGGGCACACAAAGGTACGTAAGCCCAGAGTCATTAACGTCTTGGTGTGGTTATTTTTGAACGATTCTTGCAATGGGGGCAAGTTACACACTAAATAAGTATTTTGGACGGACGACGTTGCAGTAAATGGTGTGTCACAGAAAATTAGTATGTATCCTCTGGTTTTCTGTGATACATAATTTGCTGCAATGTCGTATGTCACTGTGTGTGTTTGGGTTAGTATAAAAGGGGCGTCATTTCAGGTTTTTCTAGGGGGGAGGGAGGGCAAGATTTTTTTCGGCGACAATAACCTTGTTGCATCTTTTTTTTATTAATTAAGCATGTATAAATTAGAAACTTTAATAATAAAACTTAAGTTTTATGAGCTTAAGTTAGCATTAATTAAATGACAAAATACAAAAAAAAAATTTTATACACTTAAAATTTTAAATCCAGGGGGGAGTCATTTGCCCCCCCCCCCCGTAAATGACGCCCCTGCATAGATCAGTGAATTCTAGCCTGTCGCCAACCAAATATTGACGTGAATTTCTAGGTCTATTCAGGTACGGTAGGAAATCTAAGTAGGCTACATAGCCTAAAGACAATTAGCCCAAGCTCGGCGTGCTGCATGTTTGTTATACTGCAAGGAGCTTCTGAGAGAGGAGAAGGAAACGAGAAACGGTAGTAGTCAAACCCTAAGAGGAATGTATTTTCTTCTAAACTTCCTGAAAAATCTTCTAAAATCACCTTGTATGTCCAGTTCATGTAACATTTGTGAAAATTATAGGGAAGGGGTGTTTGTAGATTATACGTGTATTCTGAATTATAACAATTCGAAAGTATATCAATTTCACACAGCGTTTACAATATACATTTACATAACTTATAAGGACCATAGGTGAGCCATACAGAAATTATTTTCCACAATAAAATGCTCCAATCACTGACCATGAAGCATAGCTGCAGATGTGCACATAAGACATTGAAACTAAATGGTGACAAAATATTAGCTAATGTAACATTTATTTTAATTCCTTGAACCACTTAGTAATGGAATAGGCTACTACTAAGGTGTGACACCACACATCTGTGATGAGTTGCAGCGAATTACGACTATTCTTTTTCTTTTTTATTGAAATTTTTAACGCGCGTTCTATTTGTTTGTCTACGAAAATAACGCAAACTTCAATTTATGTCGCTATTGTTTTAAAATATTTAGCATGTTTATTAGAAACATCATTTTCGGGGTCCTCAAAATGGCCAAAAATGGCTTTTTCAGACTGCCGTATCTGTAAAAATAACAATCGGATACTAAAAACAAAATTATAGAAACAATCGTTAGACTTTGAACTATGCTGGCCACAAATAAAATAATGTGGTCACCACTTAAAGTCCCATAAGGAAAAGGATAATAGGAAAGCACTGCACACCAGCCGACTGGCTTGCGCGGAGAGGCGATAATGCATTAGTAGGGACAGGAAAATTTCACGAATTCAATGACCTGCAGGTCAGAATCCATTGTACTATGTATATTCAATCCCCGTCTATTAGTTCGTCGTTTGCTGTTCCACTAAGCCGCTAGTTGACTACTGGCTGGGACTCAAATATGCGTAGGATAGTTGATTCTGACATGCAGGTCACTGAATCCGCGAAATTTTCCTGTACCTATAGACAGGAACAATTCGTTGGTTCACGGAACTCTAGACTAGCCTACAAGAATATATACGAACTCCAGGAGACATCAGCTTTTCGTTGGCTGGTCCCTGACACAGTGCTACCACTTGATTGGGCTCGAATTTGGTTGCTTTTTTATTATTGGCTGAGCAACCTCCAGAACGTGTCAAACAACTCAAGTGCCAATTGTGAAAGTGGCACAAACTAACACTTGTTTCAATTCTAGCCTATCCCCAAACGAAAACGCGGAAATTTCAGTTTCTTACGCGTTACATACGTCAGTCAACGACACTCTTGCCGCTCTCGCCTCACTAACACATTATCAATATCGTTATCATTATATCCGGGTATTTTGTTTCCATACGAGACGTGCACGCCTCGGACGTTCCCCTGTATCCTCGTGTTGTGTCTTTGACGGTGAAAAAGTAAGGTGATGGACGAGGATAGGAGGAAGAAGGTGACGAGAGAGAGAGAGAGAGAGAGAGAGAGAAAGAGAGAGAGGAAAGCGTGGTGTCGGGTATCGGGCCAGTGGACGTATTCTCACAACCAGGACCTGCCCTTCTCGTGTTGCTGCCCGCGGGAATTCATAACCTTTACGGGTCATCTTTCAGTCTGCCGTCAAACGAGGCAACAGGCAGTCTTATGAAATCACTTGAATCAAGAGACCTGAATTATTCACGTTTTTTTGGGCACAAGCTAGAACACATGTACCATACGTTTGTGCTTCACTATTTTAATATGTTGACGACTTATCTGACAATTCCTGGCTGGCTCCGAGCAAATAACAAGTAGAAATTGGTAGTCTGAATCAATATTGTACTGTAGGGACACCTGATTTTAAAGAATTTTGCCCCAACTTGTTTCGACGCCTTTAGTTTTTCCTAGGAACTAAGCATCCAATGAACAGTCGAACTTTGCTTGAATGTACAAAATGTGTACATTCAAACAATATATATATGTATCTGTGTGTGTGGGTGAAATTTAGCTTGCAGTCCATGTTTTCCGGAACATGTCCGAGTCTCCGCTCCTCCACCATTCCTGTATTCGATCCCAAAGAGACAACTTAGAGAGTCATCAATTGCTAGCCATATTATTGGACATTCGCTAGATTTATTGGAAAACTCTACGAACCAAGACAGGGCTCAAGAAATCACGACCTTGCACCGGGCTACCATCCAACAGGCGTTTTTGGTTTCTGACTGCCCAAGGCATAAGCAAACTGACAATAGACACCGCGAGCGCTCAAGCACATACTACATAGTAGGTAATACAGACGTGAAATTACGCGACGGCTCATTTGATACGGGCGAACTTCGCTTCTTATTGGCTGCCCGAATCTGTTGATACCAGCCTCGTGTATGTATAGCTACTGCGTGTTACGGCAGGTTTCCAATTCGCCTGGCTGCCGGCCGCTTTACGCTGAACGGCAGTCCGCCATGTTGCTGGCCAGGGAAGCCATTTAACTGGCGTGTGTGGCTTGAGTTCGTTGTCCTACCGGCTGTTTCACTTCTGTATTCCTAAATATTCTGCGGCTCGAGCCAGATGGCGTGCAATCCGTTTCAACCTCCTCCGTTCATAATGAGACTGATAGTTTTCCAGTCTCGAAGGACCTGGAGCGACACAAAACTGCCACTCGGAGTCTACAATTGCGTAGTATCCAAGCAGCGTGTAACTTTTCTGACAGAAACTAACAGCAGCTCCCTCGCGTCGCTGTCTGCCGCAGCAGTGGACAGAGAAGTGCCACAACCAGAGATATCTGCATACGCAGTATACAGGCCAGCGAACCTGCGAATTTTCCCGGTCGCTGGTTGCACAATCATGTTCCTGATACACGAACAGTCCAACCAAACTGTAACTGTGGTACCCGCGGACAACAATAACCAGCAGGTGTTCGTGAGTATACAAGAATTCGGGTCGAGTCATTCGGGCATCGTGTTCTGCAGGGCGTTGTGAGGCCCTTCGCTGTCGTTATACCCGCGGTACAAGAAGCCGTCAACTATCTGGATGCACGGTCTACAGCAATTTTCATCACCATGTTCTAATTTTTATTTGTACCAGATATTTTTTCTTATTTTAGACACAAAATGTGACTAAATTTTGCTTGTATGAAATTTTTTCATCTCTCGTAGTTTTCGCGAAATGGCTCGTTAAAGCAAAAATTTGCATGTTACCAAGGACGACACTAGACATACGAAACTTAAAAAAAAATTTCACATTGGGTAAAGATGTCGCAGGCTAAAATTTCGCGTACATAAAAACAAGTAACACTGTTATTATGAATTTGAATGGAACTTCTAAAATTTGAAATAAAATTTAAAATAAATTCAATATTTTTTTAAGTCCAAAAATCTTTACCTTGTGGTTTAATAAAACAAATTCTAATCGAAATGTCGTACGAAGCTGCTATCTGGTGGCGGTTTCCTGAACGTAAGAGTTGGAACAACTCGAGAAATCGATTGCTGCAACGATATTTTCACGATACCAATGAGGACAGGGGACATGGTACATTCGCGGACAAGGGCTTCAGGTAACCTTCAATACGTAGGGACAGGCAGTTTTCAAATGTTTTTTTTCCTTTGCACCAGCTTGTTTCAGTCAACGCACACGCATGCAGCTCTGCTTCGTGGTCTGTGATTGGATGTTTAAACTCTCAGCAGCGTCTTGGGATTTTATTCCCAAATCACAGAAGTATGTTGCTCTGATTGGCACAGTCAAATAAGTGACGCCTGTACACAAATACGCGCTGCAAGAGCTGCAGAAATGCACGTAAGGAATTGATATAAAGTGACGCAAAATCCTTTCCGTGAAACCTTCAGGCCCCTACCCATGCAACATTTATTTATGTTTTTGCACGTTATGCCATCGCTGTTGAAATTCTCCCGTATCGTTGCCCCATACTCGCGCCGCAGCGAGGATTCTGCAGGCGGCTGGGTGTCCCAGCTGGCAGCCCTGAAGTAAAGGTCATCTCTCCAGCCCTGTCTACCCCTGCGAACATCTATGACCTTTGAACTTTGCACACCTGCCCTCTTTCCGCCAGTAACCTTCACCTTCGCCCGCGCGCCTAGGTCGGGACGAACGCTCATCAACAAATGATGCTGCTGGAAGCGCGATGGATGCAACGCGAAGGGCGCGATGCGACACTGATAATTCTCGTTATTGCGAACACTAATTTGACTGCCGCGAAAAAATACTAACACACATGTATATATATATATATATATATATATATATATATATATATATATATATATATATATATATATATCATGTAAATAGTTATTGCCAATGCGTATTAAACCTCTTGTACGACAACACTAGAGCCCATGATTTTTCGCGAAAAGAAATCTGCAACAGTTTGTTTCAATGGCTTATGTGCACATATGAAGCTCTGCTTCATGGTTACTGGCAGAATGTATTATTGCTAGAGATGATGGTTTATCGCGGGAAAACTTGACTATTTGCTAGACTTCAACATACGCTCAGCTTATGAAAAGATAACTGGCTTTCGCTTGTACATGGAGCTGTTGCCCCAATTTTACTAAGCCAATAAGAATCCCGCTGTTGTAATATTTGATGCCTGTTATTGGTCTGCAGACAGCTATGGCGTGTCAGTGGTTTCAAGGCTATGTTGGTGCAAAAAATTTTCGCGATATACCATCATCTCTAATTATTGCACAGACGCGGCTCATTTGACTGTGCCAACAGGAACAAGGTTACTGCGACACCACACGTCTGTCATTTGCGGGTAGAAACCTAGACGCTGAGAGTTATAAAAATCCAATCACTGACCATGAAGCACGGCTGCATATCTGCACATGAGGTACTGAAACAAACTGCTGCTGAATTCTTTTCGCGAAAAATCGTGGACTCTAACGACAGCTATTAAAGTTTTACATTATTTTATATTTTTTCCGTTCATTAATAATATATTTTTGGCATCCCCACCGATGAAAATAAAGTCGCAAAGACACGTCTGCTTAAAAAAAAATATATGAAACAAAATTTTTCGTAAAATAAATAAAGGCAATTTACGAGCAAATAACTAGTTTTACAAATATTTAAGCACAAAATTAAAATGCGTTTTTTTTGCTTTGTCGCATCCACGAAGCGAATAAAATAGAAACACTTTCAACTCGGAAATCACGCCGCGCCCGCGATTTTTGTTGCGCTGGTGTCATAGGAGCATCTTTGCTGATTGGCTGGAAAGTTATTTCATCCGCGTCGCACCCTTCGCGTCGCGTCATTCGCGCTATTGCGATTGCAACATCGCATGGTATTTGCAATCGCGTTATTAGTTCGTACGGAATACAGCGTGTGTTGTCTTTTTATTGTGATTTTTCTTTTACTCCAGAGGATTCATCTAATTAATGTGGTTTTGGTTGACCTATTCTTTTACTTCACCGGAACGAATAGGGCCTACATATATAGTTTTATGGTTGCATACAGTCAGGTCATTTATATTGCAAACATATTGTTATAAAACATATATAAGAGCTGTCAGTTAGTATTTGATGCACACAGTCTACGTGGCCACCTCGGGTTTTTGTGATAATAATTTTTAAAGCTTAAACGAGAAAAGATCGGTTTGGCATTTTTCTTTAAAATGTTTTTTTTGCCGCTACAGCTATTTTTTTTCAAAACAAGGAATTATACGGTTTCGACCAAAAAGTCAGTTAACCAGAATTTCGTTAATTACATAATTAGCTTAAACCATAGTATTTACAACGTTGAAAAAAAAATCAGCCAAAAAAGGGAAGACGAATTCAAACAAAACGTCGAGAAAATTTTTTATATATGCTCTTGCTTAGGCGTAAAACATTAAGCGTGGGAAATAAACCCTAGATGGCGGAAAATGGCGACAATGTTTTCTGCCAGCGTATTCTCCAAATCATTGTAGCGTGTTGCGCCTTGTTTGAATGAACGGCGGTTGTGGGACACGATTTAACTGTTTAGAGACGAATCACAGACGTTCCGTCGTACCTCACCAGAGTTAGCATTGGCCCAGTCCAATAAGGACTCACTAGTAACGAAATTGAAGCGTTAGAAATGAATGAATTACATTGAAGCCTAGCGAACAGTTAGCTTTTACCGTTATAAATCACCATGCCTGGAGATACTGGAAAATCGCGAAAATATTTAAGATAGTCTCCAATAAACTGTAGTATCTCAAGCGTGACACGTGTGAAGTGTGAACAGTTTTCTGGCAAATCACACACGTTCTGTGTTTAAACTGACAAGTTCTAATTGGGCCTGTTGACAAGAGACACAGTGCTTCATATAAACCATAGCCAATACAGGTGCAAAACGTTCAGTGTTGTACATAGCATGTTGGAGCCTAGCAAACAATAAACTTTTCCCTCGATTTACGTGTCTCTAACCATGCCTTATTAAAGTAAACCACAAACAGGTCGCGGAGGGGAAACGCCATTGACTCACACTCGGAAAGAACGAGCTTGACTTCCGTTCCGGTCATCCTGATTTATGTTCTCCATGTTTCGTTTTTACCGATATTTATCCACGTTAGTTACAGGATCTTTACTTATTACAGGCCATGGCCGATTCCCCCTGGCTCCGTCTCTGAATATCTCGCTGCCAACCTACAAAGTAATGCATAGGCCTACTTTAAAAGCGAACATTTGCTCTTAAATTACAAAATAAATGGTGCCCGCAAATTATTTTGTACAATATATTTTTTTTTGTGGACGTTGACGTGAGGCGCTTTCGAAAACTCACATGCTGGAGTAGGGTAGGTTATCTCAGTCACGTGGCCAGGTTTCGTCGAAGAACGCCCGTAATGCTTTTAAGAGGGCTATGTACCGGGTGTAATTTTCCGCGTTTGATGCGCGGAGTCAGTGAAGCGATAAGGTTCAACTTTCCACACTCGACGGTAACAACATCGCTTCTATTCGCTACGCGCCAAACTGGCGTGCGGTGTTTTCCTACTAGTCTTTTTCCTACGGGACTTAAAGTGGCGACCCTAGAATATTAATAGAGGAAAGTTTGTAGTAAAGACCAACGCATGCTTCTAACGTTGAGTTTTAAGAATTCGGGTGGTATTTTTCACAGTTACGGCAGTCTAAAAAAGCAGTTTTTAGCCACTTTGAGGGGCCTTAAAAACATATTTCTAATAAGCATGTTGCATGTTTAAAATTATAGAAGCATAGTTTGAACTGTGTGTTCTTTTCGTAGATAAACATATTGTGAATAAGTTAAGGAGCTTCGCATAGAATAGAAAAGGCGTGGCACACTACAACACCGTTCATGCGTCAGGTGCATAAGCCTCCTAAGGGTTTTCATATGGCAAAAAAAAAAAAAAAACATACATATTTTCAATGTGAATAATATTTTGGTAGTGAGACGTCTGCAGTGCATTCTTTACGTGTTATTTTATTTAAGAGTTTCGTGTTTGCTTTTTCGATGTTTTGAACACAGTGCATTCATAATGTCTTTCAATGCTTCTTGCAATGTGACAGAATAATGTACTGTCCTACTGTGGATATACGCCATTGCAATGTTATGTCGGCCCAGACATTATAGAATGAGACTAAGAAAAAACACAAACGAAAAAACAAAATGAGAGAACAAGCCTAGTTTAGCTGTAGTCAACTAGGCTTGTTTCCTCATTGTTTCGTTTGTGTTTATCTTAGTCTCATTCTAAGATTTCTCGGCCGTCATAATATTGCAGTGACGTATGTCCACAGTAGGACAGTACGTTACAGTGCATTCAGTTTCGCTTCGTTGTGAATATTTTTTTTTTCGCGTCAAATGATGACTTAAACCTGCTTAACTACCACTTACCCTGCTTGAGAGTAGGCTAAGAGAAGGGTTGCTCGAGAAGCCGTCATTTGAATGTTCGAACACGGATAAATTTCACTCGGGTTAATTTCCGAACACCTTAAACTTGAAATTTTGACTGACCTGCACTACCCACGCGAGTTTTCGAAAGCGCCTTCAGAGGAGGATCCAGCTCTTATTTTGGAGAGAGACCCCCCCCTCCTCCGCGGGTATTAAAAAAAAGTAGATATACCTACTACACCCCAAGTCAAAAAGGGAGGATCTGGATTTTAAGGTGCAAAAAGGTGCTACTTAAGGCGTTTCCTAACCACCAAAACATTAAATATGCAAGTTACAGAAAGTGTACTATTTTAAAGATAAACTATGCTGTACAAGAGGTTTAGGGGGCCTGGGGCCTCTGGATCCACCCCTGCTACTAGTGTGAACTAGGGTTGCAGTTCATCGTGTATGTATCACATGATGGGGTGGTGATCCTGCGCCATTCAGACAAGAGGGGTGAGTCAGAAAGTGCGTGCACGCACAACCATGCGTCACTAACAATGCCACACGACTTCCCCCGATCACTCTACCAGGCGTCATCTGAGTCACGTCTCCATCTGCTGACGGTCCGGTCACGTGACGGCCTCGCGCTTCCGGTCCGGGAACTGCAGCGGCAGAAGTAGCCCTGCGATTCTCGCTGGTCGTCAGGGATCCTAATTTCTTGCAGTTTTGCGCGCATACCCGTTCTCCGTAATTAACTGTTTTGGGAATACAACTATTAAAAAAAAATAATTGTTATCTGTAGATAGAGACATGCATATTTCGCGTTATTTGGTGTTAGGGTAAAATCCACTGGCCAGTACTCACCCGAACACACTCCGTGATGTTGTTGGCTCCGGGCCTTCGTATCTTTGTGAGCCCACATTTTATGATAGTGGGCATTTTACAGTTGATTACCTTATATTGTTGGTTGAAAAATACGATTCTGATTTATAGCCAGACAACTTTCTGAGTTTCAACGTACATTCAGCTTATCACTAGCTTACTGGCTTTCGCTTGTACGTGGAGATGATACCCTATTTTACTGATCCAATTAGAATTCCGCTATTGTTATATTTTATACCTGTCATTGGCCTACAGACTGAAACGTCATGTCAGTCATATGTCCACCCAATCACACACCACGTCCACCAACAAATTATTTAAAGGGGATTGTCCCCCCAAATAAAATAAAATATTGAATGAAAACGTAGGCTAAGTACTCTTACCAGCGATATATTCAGAGTGTACACGTAAAAACTGTTTAAATAACAGAAATTTCGCACCTTGAAACCAAAATTGTCCCGGGGGATGACCCCCGGTCAACCCCCCCCCCCCCCTTCAAACATTTAAAGCAAATATTGGCATATTGACCACAGGATATCCTTCTCCCCGCCTCTAATTAACAGCGTGGACGTTAATATGTTGGCCCCAAAATTTTATCGTTATATTCCAACGTATCTACCCATGGTGTCAGTTTACAAATGTTCCTCCGAAACAATTTGCCATTTCCGTTTCTTACGTGTACTCTGGCGGAGAGAGCAAAACAGTTTTTAAAATGGGGGTTTTCACGAATATTATTACGGTTCGTTATTAGCGAAATGGGTTATACATTTTTACCCTTATTAATAACCAAAAGTGATAGCGTCGCCATTGAATCTTACACAGATGCGAGTGCCGAACGACTGCGCATAGCGCGTATAGAGACGGTAACGCATGTCAAATGCCAAATTGTTGCAAAAATCACTGGCTCTGATAAGTCTTATTCGCATTTTAAATCAATAGACTAGATATCAGAGCACTTATTTGTTGTTTAAGAATTATTTACATAATTATTTATGTTTTTTGTGTAGATATGTTGGAGCAGCTGGGTTATTAATTACTAGTGATTTATGTGTGCTTTGTTTAAGGGGTATTGATCCCTACCACCTTGGTATTATCAGTTTCTTCTCGATAACTTCTATTCCAGTCGATGTATCAAAATATTTGTCACGACAAGGCATACATACAAACTTAATCGAATTTCTGTAATTGCTGGAACCATAATATATTCATTATTTTGCAACGGGAAACAGCTGAGAAGGAAAAATTGCTTTATTTACGGGAGCGACTACAGAGGCCGCAACCTCAACAGAGACAATTCCATATGGATTCCAAAAAGTGAATGAAACAATAAACTATGCCTTGTCAGCGTGAAAAAAGTAAAATAACGTGTCTATTCCCTGAATTATAAGAAAAACCGCAAAACCGATCTGACAGGGATCAATCCCCCTTAAAATACTAATGATTTTTTTTCAACAAAATACGACTGGTTAGAATAAAATAGAGTAGACACGTAAGATGCTGGGTGCAGTATATTTTTATAATTTACAACTATGTCACATTAGAGTTCTATAACGCGGTGAGGTCTCGTCACATGTAAGTTTTTTTTTAACACAAGACTTAACCTAGGTACCGTATTATCCAAGCTTAAAAACTTGGTTGTAAGTTGGTTTAAAACGTAAACCATTTCATACTGCAATATGACGAATGATGGAAGTGAAATATGTATGAAACACATAAAAAAGACGACGTTAAAAACATCTTTGTAAAACCTGTGCCACATTGGCCGTAAAGTAGCCGTACAGAAATACGCGTAAACGCATCGCTAGAATTGATAGCTTTCTATCCCTCTTACGGTCATACGGTGTATTGGCAGCATGCACCTCATCCCAAAGCATGTGTTCAATTTTTACGGTTATTTATTACGGTGGTTGTAGCATGGCCTTAAGTGCTAGTACCTAACCAGCATGATCACCCTGTAAAAATTTGGGGAAAAAGTAAAAAATAAAGGGAATTGACAGTTTATGGCGATTTTTCTGCTGTGTACTGAACTTTTACAAAGTAGTTTTTTATAGTTTTTCAGTTTTTATTTTATTTATTTATTTGGAATCTTATTGGTCCCCATGAGTATCAAAGACTCGTTATCGGAGACAATACATACATCATTTGGCACCTTACAAGTACATTTTTTTCACCAGTATTATTCTCATAAGCAAGTAAGCAGTTTGCTGTCAGTACATTTTGTGAGACATTTAGGTTATTTAATACTAGCTCAGTTCTAATCATTAACCAGACAATGGATACATGACAATTTTGATCACCCATATCCTGTAGCAATTTCTTTTTTAACATACACATAATACTTTACATACATACATCATAACAACAACAACTGATCATTTATGAGAAATTATCTGAAATTTAAAACGCTCGGTGATATTGGTTGTTGAGATGGTAAAGTTGGTACTTATCAGAACGATATTGTGTGTTTTCCCACCAAGAACACGTGGCAAATAAGGATGGCCACTTATCGTGTCAGTGCCGTCTCTTCCTCCATAGAGTCTTCCTCCTCTGTCTTGTTCTCTTGTAACGCCCCTAAAAGCTTCACGTGTTCTGGTCAAAGCTGCTGGAAACGGCGAGTTTGCGTGTGCTTTGCAGTTGCGATTAGACTTTTGGTATTTTGTAGTCGGGAGTCATATACGCTCTTTGTGCTGGTGTTCCAAGCTAGAAGCTGAGCGGATCGGTAGACCAGGGGCACTCTTCGTGGTGAATTTTGATTTTAAGGTGCAAAATTGTGCTATTTAAATTGTTTTTAAACCTAAATACGTTACTGAATATAGAGCTGGCAAGAATTGTAAAATTTTGAAAGAAATAATAAGCAGAAAACAATAGAACTTTTGTTTTTTTTTTTTCTTTGGGTTTATGAGAGCTCCAGCTTTATGCAGCGCCACGAACTTCGTGGCATTAAATGTGTTTCGAACGTATCGATTACAAATACGTCCTGTTGCAAAAGCTGCTGATTATTTACTTTATTTATAACTGTCCCTCGGGGCCGTTCAGTAATACATCAGTGACGCCGGCAACAAGGAATGCACGCAATCAGTGCCGCACAGCCGCTAGAATTTGGCGCGCTGCCAGGATCGAACGAGTGGACCTCTGCAGTAGAGTTGCGCCGCGCGTATCGATTGGTTGCGGCGACCGCTCTCACAGAGCCTGCTTCTGCTATCTGGCGGCAGGCCTTGTTACTACGTGCTCCACCTTCCCACGCACGCCCGCACCGTATCAGCTGATAATGTCCCCGCGCCGGCCGGCATCATCCGGTAATTTTATGCCTGGCCTGCGGTATTATGGTTAAGGCAATACTCTTGTTTTTAATGTTTTTTTTAATGGTAATTATTTCAAAAAAATATTTATATAAAAAAATCTGTATTGATTAAAATGGTTTTTGCCGTAATAGCTTTTTTTTAAATGAGAAATTGTACGGTTTTAAAGTCAGCTAACCAGAATTAAGTTAATGACATAATTAGCTAAAATCATAATATTTATACTGCCTTGGAAAAATCAAATTTTAAACAAACTGTCTAACAGATCTGCTCTCATTCAGACGTAAAAAATTAATATCGCTAAAAAAAAGTAGAAACAACATAAAGAACATTTTTCATGTTTATATATATATATATATATATATAAAAGCGCGACTTTTTGAGTTTAACAAAAATCTTTCATTTTTAATGTATAAGAATGCTGGTTTTTATTTACCGTACTCCATAGAACTATTACTAAATTCGTGCATTTTTTAAGTTCTAGATATTTTATTATTTTCAAAATTTTGTGTAGTACTGGTTAATCGCGGGAAAAATTTGCTGTTTGCTAGTTTCAATACAAAATGACTATAACTGACGTCCTTCTTTTGTTATTGGCGTGTCCCAAATGACGACCAGTGATAATATGGTGCGCCGCTTCTGAATATTTGTGATTCGTCGTTGAACAACTACATAAAGACTATCCTTCAGTCATACAAAGCGCAAGATATTTTTGCAAGATACGGTGGCACGAATGATTCTGGCGATTTTCTACTATATCTCTACGTATTTTATAAGTTGGGATATGGTGGGCGGTGTCCGTATTTGCTAGTATCTTGATACAAACTTTGTTCCAGTTTTTATTTTACTGATTTTCGAAAATCAGCTATCATATATCATATTATGTCAGTTTTATAGAAACAAAAATTACATGACGTATAAGTCTACTTACTTGCAGTAAGCCTGACAAATAGTGTGTGGACCAAAAACCATTTTGAGCAAATGCACATGAAATTGTAGTTTTGTAGATGCAATCTTTAACTTCCTTGAACGAGAATCAGTCACACGCGAGAACAAAACATAATAGCCTCAATTTTCTTTGGACCGGATTCCATACAAGATGTTTGCAGAAGCGTTTATTAGTTTTTTTTTTTTTTTTTTTTTTTTTTTTTTTTTTTTTTTTTTTTTTTTTTTTTTTTTTTTTTTTTTTTTTTTTTTTTTTTTTTTTTTTTTTTTTTTTTTTTTTTTTTTTTTGTTTTTAAAAACATAATCGAATCTCGCACCGTGCGTTGCTTCACTAAAAATTTTTTTTGTTTAGTTAACTAGCAACGGATTTTGCTTTATAAGTACTGTAAAATGTTGCACTGCCCATGTTTAACTGTAGGTTTATATTAAACTGTGTTTGTTTACAAGCAGTCAATAAATAGGTTGAATTTAATTGTGGGTTATTTATACCTACGTTTCACAACGTTGGAGACAGGTTTCCGTAGTGTTAAATGCACTACTATTTCTGGAAATATATAATTGTTCTAATTTTTACGTTCAGTTGTGCACATCGTTACGGCCAATCTAAAAATATTGCTCATCTTGTAGTTGTGGCATACAAGTAATGCTAAATCACTACAAGGGAATCAAATGTGGTACACAGAGGTTGTTTTGACGGTTGTATGGCAGTACAGAAGAGCTTTAAACGCCTTAATATAATTTTAGAAAAATTGAATGCGATTTTTTTATGTCAACTTCACACAAAATCAATTTTTGGCTGGAAAAGCAGAGCAAGTTGTTCTACAAATTTGTTTTAATTTTTTATACCCCCGTTTTATATGGACAAAAATTGTGTCTCCTTAATTATTTAATGCTGAATTTTTCACAATTTCTTTTAAACCGATAAATCATTCAATTTTTTTAAATAGGAGGTGAGCCTAGAACTGAAAAAGAACATTTCTAAGATTAGCGACATTTGTACCACCCTGGGTTGCCATTAATGAAGACATTTCCTTTTGGAGTATAAGTTTTAATTTTAATTTTAGCAGGCCTATTTCTGTCTTGTTTGCGGGGTGTCACGTGTTTTGACGATTTGAGTACAAGGAAAAATATACCCTTTCTGAGCACATGACTAATTGCAGGCCTATCAGCTTCAACATTTTAGTAAATTTTGATAAGTACAAAACGGCAAGACAAGTGGACTTAACGTCTCGTCGACAGTGAAGTCGTTATAAACGGTGCACAGAACTTTATACAAGGAAAGAAACTGGGAGAGGAATCAGCCACGAGCTATAGAGGGAACCACCCCAGCATTCACCTGGAGTGATTTCGGGAAACAACAGAAAACCGAAATCAGGCTGGTCGGAGCCTGTTCTCCAACTGACACGTAAAGTAAACTGAATGATGGTTACGTGAACCAATGTGCTTAAATGTCAATGTATTTGGTAGTTTAGCATTTAGGATGGAGTATGCAATGAATCTTACAAAAACGGGGTTGCGAACGAACTAAAATAAATCAATAATTGTAGCCTAATAAAAAATAAAGGCTCGAAAGTTATATCTTGTGCAACGTCTAAAATTCAGCTTTAGGGCTCAAATAATTCTGTAGGGTAAAATAAACCTACACTACTTCGTGATTCTAAGGCTTGAAACTTCAGTAACAGATACGTTAAAGATATTAACTGTGATGTTATATTTGAGTCAATGGTCACTTATTGCCGGAACCTTACTTACAATTTCACTCTGTTTTGGTAACCTAGCGGACTTGTACAGATCCTTCCAAATTTTATGAAACCCGTGAAGTGGTTTTTCACGACGTTAAGGTATATCACGATATAGCCTATGCCCTGTTATAATTTTGCTTATTGTCAGTGATACTTCTGAAGGCTAGAATCGTTTCTCGTTCGCAGTACTGGTGCGAGGTGCATGTAGTTGGGTTCTCGTGTGAAGCTCCTGCCAATCAAAAACCGTTAACATGATTATCAGGAGTGAGATGTGTGCCTTCTTCTGTGTGACTTTAGTCGTAAAGACTCACAGTGCATTTGGTAGTTAAACTTCCTCTCCTCCACATCCAAACTGTTCCTCCCCCCTCCCAAGAGTTCAGCCACTTCTAAGTTACTACGTTGGCCTATTAATCCACAGATTGCACAACAGCTAATTATGAACTACTAGACAGATAGTGTCACTTTATGAGAATAAGAGGCCCGGGGCCACAGACGACTAAGGGCAACATAAATCTGAGACCCTCTTCCCCCCTTATTTTGTAGATGCAGCGATATGCGCACTTGTAGGCCATCATAATTATTGTTCTTAAATGTTGTCTGTATTTTCATGACTCTGACCACGGCAATCATGAATATTAATGACGTCTTTTACATGCACTTAAAAATATGTTTCACAGTAACCACCAACGATTAATGGGAACTAGCCTATATTGGAACGCCCATTAATTTTTATTATAAATTGTTTATATCTTTAAACCAAAAGTGAGGACCCCTGGAAAATGATGCCCGAGGCAAATACCTCTTTTGCCCCCTTCTTGACCCCGTTAGACACGACTCTGCCAACTATTTACGTAATTCTTTTGTAGTAGGCTACATGACATCAACAGTCTTCTAGAAAGCTAGAAAGGGTTCTTGTCAACACAATTTGAAAGTGAAATCCTTAAAAGTCCATGCACACTTGAATATAAATCATCCGAACGCACGCGTGGTTTAAAAAAACTGCTTCCCGCATTCACACCAATACACACACGCGCGCACACACACACACACATACACACACACACACTCTCTCTCTCTCTTTCTTTCTCTCTCTCTACCTCCTCCCCCATGTTTGACGAAATCTAATTCAAAGATACTAGATCAATTTTCCAGCAAATCTTAAAGATGTGTTACTTTAAGCATTAATCCAATGAGTACATGAAATAGAATACCGGCAACTTCACTGCTGTACTAATTAATCTTAAGGGCCTCGCCTATCACGCGCTTAAAATGCGTTGCAGTGAATTCGTAAATACGTTTTTTTAACGGAACTATTCCCCACGTGCTCAGTGTGTCACAGTACGAAAAGAAAATACACTTCAAACGATTACAGAACAGTGGTTTCAAAGCACCGTGTATATTTATAAAAAAAAAACATTTTGGAGATTTTCAAAATTGCATAATAACAGTTTATCCAACCTGTTATATCTGAGAAACTACTCACGTGATTCGTGTGAAACTACCTTAGAAGCATGCAGTGGACTTAACTGAATTCCACTGAAAGTGTCGGCAAGGTGAGAGATCTACGATACCACTGCACGATGTTTCAGTGTCTTGCGGTAGAGGCGATACCGCACTGGATGAGCCGGTCAACATCGCCCTTGGCACCGTGCCTCACACAAACACACGGCCAGTAGGCGGGCGCCTTAATGCTTGAGTTAAAATGGAAATCGCCTTATTGCTCAGGCAGCAGACAAAATAATAACATAACAATACACGTTATTTAGAACATACGGAAACTAGACCGTGTTGCAATTCTAAAACGGTAACGTGAACCGATTTGGCATAGATTTATAAAATATTAGCCTATATTTTGGTATTTACTTTTTAGTACAAGGTGAAGAAAACAGCTAAACACGAAACATTCCGCAGGTTTTCAAATGCAAAGTACAAAACATTAATTACTGAATTATAATTTGGAACATGTCTTAAGATTATTTCGGGAGCAAATCAACCGACCACAGCATGGCGAAGGTGTGCGTAAAGTTAGAGACACTGAAAAATCGCGAAGATATTTAACATCAACATAGTCGCCAATAAACTCTAGCATCTGCTATCTGTATCTAGGGACCCCAGATTTTCGCGAACAGATTTCTACACCAACTTGTTTCCATGCCTTAGTGCCACCTCCGCAGTTCTGCTTCTTTGTTATCGGCAACGTGTAAGACGTTTCTCATTTGACCCTTCCAATCAGAATAAGGTTACTGTGAATACCACACGCCCGTGATTTGTAGTAAAAAGTTAAGACACGTGAGAGTTAAATTCAGCCAGTCACTGACCATGGAGCAGATGTGCACAGGAGCCACCGAAGCAAACTTATCAGGGACCCCTGTTTTTCGCTAAAAGAATTTTGCCCCACTTTGTTTCGGTGTCATACGTGCACGTCTGCAGTTCTGCTTCGTGGTCAATGATTGGATATTTTAACTCTCACGAGCCTTGGGATACTACCGGCAAATCGTAGATGTGTGGTGTTACAGGAACGCTATTGTAATTGGCACAGTCAAATGATATACGGTTCTTCACATAGACACGCTGCCAATAACCATGAAGCAGAATTGCAGATGTGCACGTAAGGCACTGAAACAAAGCGGGGGAAAATTCTTTTCGTGAGAAACAGGGGTCCCTACTGATGCTGAAATCTTTTCATCAAAAACAAGGATCCCTATTGTTATTAGATGATGCAAGTGTGGACGATTTTGGGACAAATCTCACACATTCCTGTGTTGAACCTTGTAACACTTCTAACCGGGCCTGATGAAGGGAGAAATAGCGCTTAAAAAATGATCGCCACTAACGAACGTAACAAAATCTTCAATGTTATACACAGCAAGTTGGAACATAATAGCAGTCAACTTTTCTCGTTATTGTCCAATGCCTCTGGGTATAGCATGTACCACGGCCATAGAGGAACAGGTCTGGACACATTCAGTTGAAAATTGACCTTCTTATCACTGATTGGCGCCACTGGCACCCTGGTGTTGTTTTAACATTGTGTAAATGGATCTACAAGAAGCAAGCACGTGCCGGAACTGCTAGGAGATGTGGTAGTACGACGCTATATTGCAATGTTAAAACAACACTTCATTGCTAGTGGCGCTTTCAGTCATAACGGGGTCAACTCAATAGCATTGTTAGATAGGCTAGCGTCCAGACGTGTAATTCTAAGACCTTAGTATGTGCGAGTGTACTTACGGTATTCGGGCTGAGCGAGTCACTCATGTCTGAAGCGACGCAGTCTCGAAGATCACGCACACGTGTATAGCGGCGACCACGTGGGCTTCAGTTCTCTGGCGGTGAGCGACGCCACCATCTTGCCGGCGAATGCGCGCTTTCCCCCCTTTGAGTCTCGTCACGCTCCACTCGGGTACCACATGGTCGCAAGAGACATCACCTCATCGCCGTCCAAGAAAATATATATGTAGTCCTCTGAAAACTTAACAACTGGAACAGAAAACGTATCAGCAGCTCGTGTAAGTCTACGCGAACCTATGCTACATCCCTTCACATAATTTTAAAACTCGCCAAACTGACGCAGATATACTGATTGTTTCACGAAACACAACACGAACAAAATGTAGGCCTATTGCAACGATAAAATAAACAGAAAACTACAGACCCGTGAAAAAAAAAAAGTTTGAATTTCAATAGCGAAATTTTGAAACATAAACCGGAGTATGAAATTGTATATTAAATAACGTAAAAATAAACGTTTTTTAAAAATAATATTTAACACAATAATTCGTACTAGGAATGTTCAACTGCGGATTGTCTATAAACCTGCTACGTCAACATTTCAGCGAAGAGCGGTTGCGTGCGCTACTAATAGTTCGTTCGCAGTCCGCGAGATATCGTTCGTGCACCGTCGCGCGCCCCATTCGACTGTTCCCGCCGGCGCGTCGACTGCCGCCTTTTATCGGCTCTTTATTGTGTGTGTCTGCGCGCGATGCATTCGACCCTGCATTGCGGCATCCCAGGCGCCCCAAGTCGAGCGGGTACCTTTATACTTGGCAGAGCCGCGAGGCGCTGGGCCACGCCTCCCGCGGCCCGCCATTGGTCGGCACAGGTCCGCCCTCCCCCTCCGCATCACTAACCCCCACCTTCCCCGCCCACACTTTCCCGGCAGGCTACTGTACTGCCTGCCTGCGGGATAGTTTCACCTTGGGGCAAGGTCGTTCCCGAAAACGTGAATAACCACCCCCTCCCCCCTCCCGCTGAAACCCAACCACGTCACCGCCAAAGTTTACATCCTCTCATGTCCCATGTTCACGAATCGAAGATTTCCCACCCGAGTTGTAGATACAACGCCAATTTCCTCAAATGACCAATTTTTCCTTCGAGGGCTTGGGGAAACTAGATTCGAACCCTGCACCGCTGGAATCCTTTATCAGTTTGCGACAGCCTCTGCAGCGCCTGAACTAGGACAGTGCGGGAGAACTGAGTTAGTGAAGAGATTTTGGTTAGTGCCTGACTGAAGTTGTCGTCTCTGCTGATGGGGTATATGAGTCGATTACAGAACAACGCCGGAATGAAGGGATTGAGGGAAACGGCAGATATCCGAGAAAACCTACCGACCAGAGTCATCGATCCGCACAATTCCAGTGAAGCCAAATGATAGTGCGAAAAGTTGCTTAAGTTATTCAAGTAACTATAATATAAATACGTATTTATATTATAGTTATTCGAATGACTTAATTTACTTTTCGCACTATATATATATATATATATATATATATATATATATATATATATATATATATATATATATATATATATATAT
>PNEQ01105564.1:79492-116600 GCA_003012365.1 Medauroidea extradentata | reverse complement strand
TGAATTAATTACGCTTTTTGAATAATCAACTTAACGTAACTTAAATTCAGGAAAGCTCTGTAATTTGTAGACCTGAAAAATTCGCGTTTCCATTTGGGCACAAGCTAAAATTCCAACAATTGTATGTTTGTGTCACTTTCTCAATTGGCCTTTGTTTCATTTGACACCTCCTGGAAGTATCTGAGCCAATAATAAAAATGTAACTAATACAGACCTATATCACTTTAACAGCAAGCAGCTAATGAGCATCTGATGTCTGCTTAGTTCACAAATATTCTTGCAGGCTAGCCTACATGTCAGTGAACCAACGAATTTTTCTGCTTCTCTAGTGATTGGTCAGTTTGCACCCCTTGCCAACATCAGCGCTCGCGCGGCAGAAAATT
This sequence comes from Medauroidea extradentata, assembly GCA_003012365.1. Lineage (NCBI taxonomy): Eukaryota > Metazoa > Arthropoda > Insecta > Phasmatodea > Phasmatidae > Medauroidea > Medauroidea extradentata. The sequence goes on along the minus strand of PNEQ01105564.1, from coordinate 116,217 downwards.
TCCCTGTGCCAAACTTTTAACATTGATCTTTCTAACGTGTAGTAGAATTAACCTAGTCGTACACGCAAACTTCAGTGTGAGCGTACCTGAAGATGGTCTGCGTTATTGGGGCCTTTATTGGTGGGGAGTCTGCAGTTTTCAACAATAGAAAGATGTAGTCTCTAGTAACGTCTACAAAGTCAACATTTCGTAGGCGTACAAATTTACGAAATACGGATTTTACCCTTGAACAGCCTTAAGGGCTCTCTGCACAGCAAAAATCGTAATTTTATAACATTACCAAACACTGTACAACTATGTACAGTATTACACGTTACATAACAGAAGTTATTTCCTAGAAATAAGATATTTTTCTGTTCCATAGTCTTCGTACAAGCTCATGTTAAATTAACGATTTGACGGTTTTCGTTATTTACCCAAAGTAAAAAACTATTCAAACGATTGGAATGAAATAGTTTATAGTGAAAGTAAATGTATTGAGCTACATAATTACACCTTTGATTTTAAATGTAAAATTTGTTTGCATTGAAAAAATTTCTTGAATATATCGAATTAAAAAAAATCAGTTTGCTTGAATTAGCAAAGGTATCATTCTGTAGCCTAATACATTTATTTTGGCTCACAATTATTTCATTCGTATCGTATGAATAGTTTTTACATTCGAGTAGCGAAAATAGTCAAATCTCTACTTCGATATGCGCTTGTATGAAAAATATAAAACAGAAAAATATTTTATTTGTTGGAAATTACTATTAATGTAATGTGTAAGAGTTGGAGAGCGGTAGAATTATAAAATACTAATTTTTTTCGGTGCTGAGCGTTTTTATGATAGTAAGATACGACGTCAATATGTGCAGAATCTTTATTACCAGAAATACGATGTACGCGTAAACACTGATTTTAAAGAAAACATCGTGGTGAGCTCAGGTATGAGGCAAAGTTCTAAGTGACGGACTATTTTCGTAACACGCTACAGCCAGCAAACAAAACTGACTGTTTATCAGTCGTTGGAAGTGACTCTGAAATCAACCCATTGCATAACATCATGCAGATCATATGTAGATTCAGCAGACACTGAATGTTAACGGAGTGAAACGAACAACTCTGCTCCATTCATACGTCAGCATTTTCTCCCTTGTAGTGGACATTTGAAGGCAGTAGGCTACCTCTATACACGAGTGATTGCCGGGCTGCCTACATTACAGGCGCCTTGCAAATTCCGAGTGATGTACTATTTGAAAAATAATCCTAACGGTTTTTCCCGCTGCTGGCAGGGTCGCCATGGATAAAAAAGGCCAAGGCGAGTGTATGATTAGCAGCTCTAACAGATTGTTGGATGGAATGTGTTTTTCTGTATTATTTTACCTTCGTTGTATTTGTATGGAGAAGAGGTGGAACCACTCGAAATGAGTGTTCAAGAGGACATGGTTAGAGATGATGGTTTACCGTGGGAAAACATTACTGTTTGCTGCATTTCAACACACGTTCAACCTGTGCTGTTACCCTATTTGACTGAGCCAAAAATAATTCCGCTATTGTCATATTTGATACTTGTTACTGGTCTGCAGACAGCTACGGTATGTCGTATGTACATCACCCAGTCATATATGTTGTAAGAAACTACAGCGTTTTGGAGGGTATGTTTGCCTAAAGGCATTGATTTAAAATTGTAACTTTCTCGAAGCCGATTTGATTAGATTTGTCGTGCTTTGGTTTTCTCGTTCGTGATCAATATACGAAAGTCATGTAATTTTACTGCGCACCTACAGTATGTTTGCTTTTGCAATTTCTTTGATATCGTTTTCGACTACTTAACATTTGGTGCAGGCATCCAGTTCTCTAAGCACGCATTTGGAAACTGACTATTCAGTCTGATAAACGTATGTATAGTCTGTCTCGTGTAAGGATTACAGTTTCTGTCAGTTGTATTGGCATTTCTTTTTACAGCTGTTTACATGAAAGAAGCTGTGTTTTGTTTTCCTCTGACGCCAGAGATTAGAGAAACATACAGATGGAGCATAAGGTATGTTCTAGTGCGAGGCCTTGAGACGGGAGAGGGAGGACCCCTATCCGCCATATTGGTATCTGAAAAGTGTTGTTTATTACCATAGCAACGAGTTTAATGCGACTGTGGGTTGGCCAACCATAACCTCGTTTCTCAATATATCTACAGCACGGTCGCAGAAGAACAGGTTTGGACACTCGCCTGGAAACTTGACCCCCTTGTTGTTTGGCTGTAGTTCACCAAGTTACCGAGAATATTGTGTTTTTTTGGCGCTTCAGTTAGGGCGGTCGGACTCAAACTCCGCCCACTTCCTTCCCACTAAGATAAACAATTTATCAAAACGTATTTTTCATCAATTTATGAAATACTTCCTTTGCTCACAACTTTAAGAAAAGGTTCCAGCAATCTTTATTTACTTTATAAATTTAACAATGGAAAAAAGTGTGCGGAGTTTGAGTCCGTCCACCTTTACTGAAGCGCCAATAAAACACAATATTCTCGGTAAGTTGATGAACTACAGCCAAACAACAAAGGGGTCAAGCAAAATACATTGGTAGACAGGGGAGTGTCCGGTCTGGTTCTTCTGCGACCGTGACTGTAGCAACGAGTATAATGCGACTGTGAGTTGGCCAACCATAACCTCGTTTCTCAATATATCTACAGGAACAGCTGATAGCACTCCGCCATATTGCAACCTGAATAAAAAAAAGTCAGCTTGGCCTCAGCATCGGCTGCTAGTGCTCCGTATGTACTTTTCTCTCATCTCTGTCTGACGCAAGTGACTTTTGCACAAACACACTCAGCTGGCTCTCAAACTGTGCAGTTTATCAAAATTGAAATTATTTTCCTGTAGAAATTTGTACACATGATAGCTAGAGCCCCGGAAATTTCGCGGATTCAACTGAGGAGAGGTTAGATTTCTGTCATCTACATCTTGGAAACTATTTCGATTGGGTCATTGTTTAATAAACGTGACCTTGCGGACTCCGAACCAATGGCGGACATGCGTAAAAACGCTCACGGACTCCTGCGCTACATCGTCAAATGTTCAAATGCTCACTCACTGGAGCAGCAGCCAATGAACAAATATAGCTGAGGACAGTGTGTACACAGGACTGTGGAGTCTAGCCGGCTGGGCGTTGAACCGGCGAAATATCCGGGCCTCTAATGATAGCCTTCAGAATTGTCAAAAAATAGAATTCTTATGCGAGACAGACTATATGTGGTCTTCTGATGCTATGATACCAGGAACAATGACTCGTCACGCGCAGCTGATTTAATAAAATCTGACATATTATACCCGTTTTTCATGTCTGTCAGCGAAATATTGTAGTCACGAAACGGGAGTTACAAATTGCTTTTCCGTGAATTTGCATGACAGATGTGCTTGGAAATCATAATTACGCGAAGCGATTAAACGGCAGAGCGAAAATGTTTTATATGCTCTTTTGCGTAGATCTTGGACGAAATTTTAATGAGCGAAATGTACGGTTTTGCGCAACATTTTTAGCTTTGTTTTTTTTTATAGATATCACAGTCTCTGCACCAAATAGATAAGAAAGAAGAAAATCTTTAAACAAAGAGAAACACTAATTTTATTGTAACTTGGGAATCATGCAAACAAAAACTTTATAGGCTTAGTTAATTTTTCCTGTGTATGAAATACAACAAACAAAACGACAAATGTATCGTAAGGGGCATCCTCACCTGCGATTAAAATGCGTTGCAGTGAGTTACGGCTATTATTTTTTTGTCGAAACTATTTAAAGCACATTACATTTGTATATTTACGAAAAGAACACTCACTTCAAACTATGTCGCTACAGTTTTAAAAATTTGTTCGTTTATCAGAAACCTCATTTTCGTGCCACTGCCGTATCTGGAAAAATAACAACAGGATTCGAAAAACACAACTATTGAAACAAGCGTTAGACTTTGAATTACGCTGGCCACATATAAAATTATGTGGTCACCGCTTAAAGTACCATAGGAAAAAAAAAAGTAAATCACTGCACGCCAGCTGAGTGGCTTGCGTGGAGAGACGATAATTAGGGACCCTGGTTTTTCGCGTAAAGAATTTTGCCTCACTTTGTTTCCAATCTGCTTCGTGGTCAGCGATTGGATATTTTAACTATCACGAGCCTTGAGATTCTACCGGCAAATCACAGACGTGTGGTGTTACAGGAAATTTTTTGTAATTGGTTCAGTCAAATGAGACACGGCTCTTCACACAGTGACGCTGCCAATAACCATGAAGCAGAATTGCAGATGTGCACGTAAGGCACTGAAACAAACCGGGGCAAAATTCTTTTCGCGAAAAAACAGGGTCCCTAGCGATAATGCATTCCATACGTTGGCCAACGACAACCTTACCGCTCCTGCCTCGCACACACAAACGCAGCCTATCTAGGGAGGCCCCTTAAAGCGTTAATTTGGTTTTGAAGGTACAGTTACGATATTATAAGTTGAAGTGTACTGTAATGCAATAGCTGCTAGATAAGTGAGAACTTTTATTTAGTCAGAAAGTTGAAGGTAAAGGTTCAATTACAGTAATAAAAGTTATTTTCTCTCGTGACATTTAATACCTATATTTATTTCATGGATCGTACATTATTTTGTAAGAGTATTGTCGGCTGTACCAATCACGGCTTCAAGGCTTTCAGAACAAATCCATTCACGACTATTTTCGCAATCTGCTATTAACTACCGGTTGACATTTTCGTGGTCGGCTTACGGTACAATATTTGTTGATTGTAAATCCATCTATTCAGCTTGGATATAGTTTCGTTTTTAGGGGTATTCACTTCCCACTTTCCAATAGCATTATGATCCGAAAACTGTGCACAGGTATTGAAATATACGCAGTTAAAGTATACCTTGTTTTACATATTTACTCAACACTGTAATTTACAGTGAAATTATTGTGTACAAAATATTGCCTGATAATTCTGGCGGGTATAAAAGGGTCTTTACAAATAATAGCTAATTTGCTTCGACCTCATTTACTTTGCCGCCTCGCGTGTTCAGTTGGGGCAGAAGTCCATGTGCTGGCGTGCTGCCAGACGCAACGGATTTCCCCCCCCCCCCCCCCCAAATCTAACAAGCATCTACAGTCGCTGGCGAAGTGGCGGTCTCCTGATGGATGTGCCACTTCGCAAATGTGCCCTGCGCCCAGGGAGTTGCTTGCTTTTGCTCACATTTCGTTTGTTCGCTGTAACATCCTACCGTTAAACGTGTCACAAGTTACGATGGTTTCCGAGAAGTAACAGTCTACGAGTTCTCCGAGATGAAATTGACGTTAAAACATCGTCCTGCGTAACTATCGGGATTTCTGATCGAGCCGAGGTCGAGCTCAGTTGACTATCTAGTCTCGCCGTTTGTTATTTTAACCTAACACTATGAGAGGGTTGGTAAGCTTCCTGGGATACTCCTAATCCCACGCTTATTTAAATGTTTCACGCTATATTTTTTTTTTACTTCACAAAAAAAGTATTTATATATATATATATACACACACAAACACACATATATAATACTTATCCCTTGTTTTCAGATTTTCGATCGTATTAAATCAACTGTAAGAAGACGATTTGTGTTGAAATACTTTCAGAAAGCCATGTACATCTTAAAATAATTGTAATAATAATGCAACAAGTAATTCTAACGTAATTAAATTGTTGTCTGCACATAGCCGTACTGTATTTTTAAAACATTTTATATTTAAGACGAAAGTCTCCGAAATCGTTCGTGTAAAACCATAAACGTTTTAAAACGGAAATATTTGTAAATCAACAAAAAAAAAATTCTTCTCACAACTGTGTTCCCAAAGATTTTTTATTCAAAAGTACACTATTTAAGTTATGTAACATTATTCTGGTATCCATAATCATTTCTGTAGATAGAGCACTTCAATTTTGGATTTTTCTCGCTGTGACTAATTTTTCAGGTGAGTAAATATTTCAGAAATGGTGACATAGGAACACATTCGTGAGATAAAATGGTTGATTGGCAGTGTACAACTTGTAGTGGCAGGGTGTCAAAATATAGGAGAAGCAGTTGTTTGAAGTAGCCTATGTAGCAGTTGTTTTTTTCCAATATTGTGACGACTTTCAGGAAAGTTTACTATAGAAAATTATCTGTCACAATTAGAAATCAGCTACAGTCATTTGGGGTAACTTTTTACAATTTATATTTAATTTCATACAATGGCTAGGTTAGCCTTCGACTATTGAGTAACTTCATAACTAACAAATTTATTCTCCATGGACACAAAAATATTAATGAAATCTTCAATCTTTAATTGATCTTTAACCAGGTTGGTACTACACAGTTTCTCTGTCCAGCACAAATTTACCCCACGTGACTTTACTTAAAACGAGCATTCTGAAACACGACCAACTTATCGCCAAAGACGTTGTTTGCATGAATTCCATTAGTTGTATCCGTAAACGAGAAGTTCTCCTGCAGCTCATACAAACTTCGCAGGCTTTCGCAGTTGTTTTATAATTGGTCTTGGCTGTTTCGTTTATCAGCGCTGAGTTTGAAGAGAAGTTGGACGTTTCAGCATGCATTTCAGATGTCATACTATCTAAGGGTGCAATGACAGATCCTGCATCTCTACAGAAACAAATTTAACACATTCAAAACGTCAGACTTCTCTTAGACATCGACGGTTTAAACCCAAGGATAAAGATGAATTTTCCACACACGTTTTGTGTTACGCCTGTTCATCCGAATACTTATGTTCTCTATTTTTATTGTATTTTGCAGTATCGTTAACGTAATTAAAAGCAGTCGAATGAAGGTACCAAAACGATGGGAAGTAACCCCAACTTATGTTTTTTACCTTAATTATGAAACTTTTCACAGTAATATTTATTCCTTAGTTATAAGTAAAAAAATTTGTAGCTTTTGTGAGTTCGATAAGAAAACATGTTGTGTTTATAAGGCACGGGGACGACACGAAGAAAATTACATGGAAATGAGACACTCATTTGGTCTGCGATTGGCGGTCAACTTAGAGCTTTATCAAAACCCTTTACCTACGTATTTTTTTAAAAGTTATAGCGGTAAGTTATAAATTCACAAAATTATTAATTTTCCTTAATAAAACCTTTAGCGTGACCAGTACAATGGTGCTGTAGTATGGATTAAAAGAAGTTAGATTCAGTTCGTCTGCTAAAGCCAATAGTGTGATAGCAACATTCTCCATTATTAGAGAATTTGACGACTTGCTAGGCTTCAATGTTCTGTGTACATCGCCGAAGTTTTTTTTGTTGGCTCCTGTTTGTGTGAGACGACGCTCGTTCCGTTTAACTCGGCCAACGAGAAAGTATAAAACAGCGATACATTTGCGTTTAATCATCTCTCCTGGAAAATACGGCAAAAGCGAAATAGCTTAGCAAGTTATGCAATGTTACCAAGGTTAATTGTACTACAGGTTAGAAAAAAAAAGTGTTTTCTTATGGTTTGGCGTAGGGAAAATTTCTGCCGCTAGTTTCGCTGCTATCGCATGTGGACCAGAAACATACGAAACTGTAGTAAAAATAACTTTAAATAGACTCGGAAATGACAGAAGTAATTTAACTTAATCTTAGTGTGAAAATAAACCAAATTCGCGTTTTAAATTATCAACTTTATTTTAACTTTAAATTCAGGAAAGCTCTGTGATTGGTCAGTTCGCTTCCATTACCGATACCAGCTCTCAAGCGGCAGAAACGTTCCCTGTGGCAAACTTCTAACACTGATATTTCTAACCTGTAGTAGAATTAACAGTAATATCACTCTTGATGCATACATTGCATTTAGACAGGTTCGATATTGCCATGCCATTCTTTGTATTATAATATATCTCAACGTAAAATATAAACCTTAAACATTAGAGGCAATGATTTTCTGAGGAAATAATTCTGCAGCAACTTGTTTCAGTGTCTTACGTGGACACCTGCAGCTCTGCTTCTTGTTCAGTGATTGGGTGTTTATAACTGTCAACGTCTGGAAGTTCTCCCCGCAAATCACAGCCGTGTGGTGTCGTAGTGACCTTGTTCTGATAGGCACAGTCAAATGAACCACGCCTCTACTCAGATACGGTCAGCAATTAACCATGAGCAGAGACCGGAAAAATTCACGGGTTCAATGACGTGTAGGCTAGCCTCCAAGAATATACGTGAAATCGTGTAGACAGCAGATGTTTATTAGCTACTCGCCGACAGTGAAATGGGCCTGTATTCAGTTACAGTTTTATTATTGGCTCAGCTACTTCCAGGAAGTGTAGAGTAAGTCAACGGCCAATTGTGAAAGTGATACAGAGCCGTAGTTGCTGGAATTCTAGCTTACGCATAAAAAACGCGATTTTTTCAGGTCTCTAACCATGAAACAGAGGCATTGAAACGAAGTAATGCAGAATTCTTTTCACCAAAAATCACTGGCTCTGCTGATTATTGTCTTTGAAAGATTTATCAGCCGTATGTGGACTATCTTGAATGAGTGTGGTAAAAAGTGGTAACCAGGATAGGCCTGTAGTCTCGCCAGCAGATCTATGCTAGTGGGCAGTGCTTCACTCGAGGGTTGTAATTTAGCGGCATCAGGTGGCGGGACGCGATTACAGCTCGCACAAGAACCCCGGGCCGAGGGATTATTCGTTACAAATGTTCGCCGCCAAGTACCGGCTTATCGCAGACGTATAACGCACGGCAATTAAACCTCTGTAGCGGTCGGGGCGAGGCGGATTGTTCGTCGCGCCGCGTCTCCTAACAAGCCCGGTATAGCCCGCCTGCTGGCGCGGTCGATGTGTAAAGTGCCGCAGTTAGGCAAGTGTCGAATCAGGAGGGGGAGACGTGTCAACAGTAACGACCGCTCGATGAAATCGTGTTTATTACGTCCCCGCCTGACGACCGACCACATGACACGCTCCGGCCCAATGCAGATAGTCGATTGTCGCAGCGGGGCAGCTGTCCTGGACCGCGGCGCGGGCTGGTTACGTCACAGCCTCCGACGACTTGCTCCCCGCTGGCCTGATACCCACGAGAACGACCTCATCCCATTGCCACAGAATATCTAGGAATACAGAAGTGAGGACAGCGAATTCACTCACGCACGCCAGCAAAATGGCTTCCCTGGTCAGCAACATGGCGGAGACACCTACCGCCAATCAGCGTAAGGTGGCAGCCCTGCTAGCCTGCAGCCAGGCCAATAGGAAACCTGTACGTACATGCAGGAGACAAACAGACACGGGATTGGAATAAACAGCCTTGGGCAGCCAATAATCTGCTAAGTTCACCCGTATCAAACGAGCTGCCGCGTCGTTTCACGTCTGCATTGTTAGTTAGTCTGTGCCATTGCGACGCAGGCGTACCACCATTCCCATGTCGTTTTTGGTGACAAGAATTTTGCACCAACTTATTTTAGTGCCTTACGTTTACATCTGCAGCTCTGCTCTATGGTAAGTGAAGGTCACGGGTTGCCGCAGTGGCTAGAGCATTCGCCTCCCATCAAGGCGATCCAGGCTCGATTCCCGTAGGTCGGCGTGTTTTATAGGGGATCTCCCATTTACCCTTCCCCTTCATTCCAGCGCTGTTACATCGTGTCACCCTTCACCAACGCTAAAGGGCTAGATGTTAAGGCCTCGCTCTTTAGTTTAGCAGTGGTTTCGAATTTTTTTTAACGCAAATGAATATATATATATATATATATATATATATATATATATATATATATATCAAAAATTCATTCCTGTAGTTTTAACACATATATACTGTATCGTCATTTGTATCTGAATTTTTTTATTACAATACACCAAACGGATTTTTAGATTTTCTCTCCTTAAATATCACATATTTTGTTGTCAATATAAGTCAAAATGAAGCAAAATATTTTTTTCTAACAAACGGTACATTATTTAAAAAAAAAAAAACACTGTGGCAAAATTGTGTACCATATGACTGTACACAGTGTCAATTTTTTTCAAAGCATTTGGTTAAAAATATTCTAGTTATGTGCAATTGTTTAAAATAAATGAAAAATCATGGCCTTAAGGTTCCTATCTACCTGCGCTTGAAACAAGGTACAAGTAATCATATTTGGAAGAAACATCTCAACGCGCGTTACGTTTGTACATGTATGAAAAGAAAACACATTTCAAACAATGTTTCTATCAGTTTAAAAATTAGGATAGCATATTGGAAACATGATTTTCAAGACTCTTAAAATGGCTAGAAACAGATTATTTAAACTGCCGTATCTAGGAAAATTCCAACCGGATTCGAAAAACACAATAATAGAAATAGGCGTGGGAATTGGAACCATTAAGTATCGCAAATAAAATAATAGGTCACCGCTTAAAGTCCCATAGGAAAATGATAATAGTAAAGCTCTGCACGCCAGTTGCTGGGTTTGCGTGTAGAGGCGATAATGCATTACATTCGCCAGCCGACGTCACTCTTAACGCTCCATCGGTTTTGTACCTCACATTCACCAATGCAGCCTACCTAGTAAGAACCTTTAAGGGCTGAGCAAAATCTCTTATACTCCACTTCGTGGTCAGTGATTGGAGGTTTTCAAGGCTACTACCTACCTTTTGGGCAGTGACGAGAGAAAGGATCGGGATCTCAGTGTCGTTGAGTTGTTTTGTTAGCACCGAGGTATTTTACTGGACAATTAGTTCCGCGCCTCTTGTACGCTACTGACCCGAGAGTCTGTTAGTCTAATGCTTCCACAAACAACTCAGTAATGCTTAGTACAGCGCGCTTTGGAGCACTCCACTGATGGATTTACGCGTTAGATAATTTTACGCTCGGTTCAGCCACCTTTCAACATATCGCTTACGAACCAAAACTATTTTCTGCATTGAGAAGAAGAAAATGACGCTACATAAATAAAAACTGGGAAAATTATAAGCAGGTATTTCCGAGCGTACGAAAATGTTTACTTGTATTGCAAATCAGTTTAATGGGCTCATTTAGTGCTGTATCGCTTCTACCGCAAGACAACGTGCAGCGGTATCGTAGATAACTCGCCTGACACTTGAGTGGTGACCCCATCTCTTTATTGGCGAAGAAAAGTTTCCAGCAATGTCCATTTCATGTTTCTAGGGTAGTTTCACACGAATCCCGTGAGTAGTTTTTCACATATAACATGTTTAAAAGTTGTTTTTAGCCATTTTGAGGGGTTCCGATATTATTTTTTTAATTGATGTAATGCTTTGAAACTACCTTTTCTTTATCGTTTGAAGTGTGTTTTCTTTTCGTATATTGACACATTGGGCACACGTGGAATAGTTTCGTAAAAATAATGTATTTACGATCACACTGCAACGTATTTTAAAGCGCATGGTATGCGGCGCCCTTAACTCTCCAGGGTTTTTTTACGAGCAAATCACAGGCTTGTGATGTCACTGTAACTTTGTTCTTATCGGCACGGTCAAATGGGCGACGTATTAGCTCAAATACACACTGCCAACAACAATAAAGCAGAGATGCAGATGTGCACGTAAAGCACTGAAGGCATTGAAACATGTGGGTGTAGCATTAATTTGACAATAAAATCAGTAGCTGTATTTGCTTAATTTTTAGTAAAATAACTTACGTATAATGCGTTGTAATCAATTAATTTGCGTTATTCCTGCGTATGTTGTTACTGCTCGTCAAACGCACCACTTATTTTATTTACGAACAGTTATTACACCTTGTATGACTGTAGTAGCTACCGTAATTTGTTTCCATTTTTTTTAAATTAAAACTATACTTAAGTTTACCTTTAGGGGGCACTACCTACCCTTAGACGTGTCAATTGACGTTTTTTCATATTTTCCTGCAAGAATCGCCTTCTAAATCCATTTTAAAGTTGGGGAAAGCACACATAACGTTAATATCATGGATACTTGACATTTTGTCGTTTCTTATAGTTTATTTGTATAATATTTAAAAATAATTTGTAACAATAACATGTCAGCTTACATCGTTGGCATCGTATACTAATTACAAGTTATTTTTTTTTAGTTTTATATCTTTTATTTCAATACTTACTTACATTTTATGGGAAACACACATGACTAGTTTTTTTAGGAGTATAAGTAAACAATAGGTCCAACGTATAATTTATAATTCGATGCAATCGCAAGAAAAATTTTTTTGATATTGATTTAGTTTACCGATTTTGTGGACGTACGCCATTGCAAGAGAAAGTTGCCAAATAGTAGAAAAAACTTTACAATAAACCAAAGAGGAGGAAAAGAAAAAATAACCACCATAAGCTGTTGTCAACAAACATGAAACTAGAGATGATGATATATCGCGAACATTTTTTTTTGTTGCAACATACCCTTGAAAACACGTATGACTGGTATAGAAGTGAAAAATTAGCGGGTTCGCTGAGCTGTGGTTTAGCTTCCAAGAATACCTGCGTACTGAATCACACAACAGCTGCTCGCAGTGGGCCTGAATATAGTTAGTTCCCCTATTATCAGCACGGCGCCCTCTAGGAGGTGCAAATATAATAAAAATTCTAGGGCCAATTGAGAAAGTGACGCGAATTTACAGTAGTTTATTCTAGCTTTCGCCAAAAAGAAAACGCGAAATTTTTAGGTCCCTAGTGATTGGGTGACATACCTTTGATTCAACGTAGCTTGCAGACCAATAACAGGCATAAAATAATACAATAGCGGGATTCTTATTGGCTCAGTCAAATAGTGCGACAGCTTCACGTACAAGCGAAAACCAGTAATATTATTTTGGTACGCTGACGTACTCTGAAACACAGCACCCAGTCCAACTTTCCCGCGATAAATCATCACCTGTACATATAACATACATACCATTCCGGAAAGGAATATAGTCGTACAAAGAACAAAATAAGGTGTATGAAAAAAAGCGACAAAAACTGACGAGGGCAACGATAAGAACACAAATGACAAGAGACATGAATATTTCTTGTAAGGTATAGTAGTCCTTCTTCAAGATAGACAATCCACTCTTGAGTTCCCTTTCCAGAGTAATATTTCCGTCACTCTCGCTTGAACTCTTTTATCTTCCGCCGAGAACGCCGTCATTTCTCTGAACCGGAAGAGGAGGAAGGAAGTTTCCGCTTTGACAAGCAGCTGCGGACAGCCTGCCGACCAGTGCAGTAAGTCACAGCCGGTTCCGACAACCCCGCCTCAATTTGTTGTTGACTCCCTCGACCCCTGCTCCTAGCAGCTCCCGGTGCCGGGAACAAATGTGAATCATATTTCCTCCCCCTCCCCACCCCACATGCTCGGTGCAGCGAGTGTGGCCTCTTCGACGTGTGTTTCTTCTTCGTGAACACGACAGCAAGTTTCAAGAGTCGCAGCCACGGCCAAGTAATGGACGGGGGAGTGGAGTAAAATGCACAGCAGAATGTATTTCTGGTCGTTCTCTTTCTGCCATATGTGGATGGGATCCAAACAATTTAAGGCCACGGGTTCCTATTTATGCTGGCTTTGCGAGTTAAAATTTTTAAATCCTGAAAGGGAACATGTACCACGAATTGCCGTTACATGTAAATGTTGGAAATTGTTTTTATTATGTAGTATATTTTTTTCAAAACATATTTTTATAATGTTGAATTATTATATATTTAATTAAATGTTCTAAAAGTAAATTATTAGCAAAAATTACTAAAACTTTTGTTCAGAAAAAAATTTGGCTTCGTAATACAAACAAATCTTACATGGTATAGGTAACGGTTCTGTGATATCTACTACAATTCGTGATTTTAAAAAATAAAACTGACTAAAATACCATAAATAGGGACCCGGGGCTCAGTTGTACTGTGCTCCTAAATACGTTTTTTACGAAACTATTCCACGTACGCCCATTATGTCAACGTATGAAAAGAAAACACACTTTGGGCCAGGGGGGTGACACTAGATAGGACCTACGACCTCTTATTTGAGCACTAACGATTGTGTATTACCAACTTTGTGATGGCTCCGAAAAATACAACAAAATTAATTGAAAACATATATTTGGCAAAGTTTCTGTAATTAATGTGCACGATTGTGTTACATGTATAAATATAAGTGTAAAATAGTAACATTATAAAGTAACAGACAGTTTACATTTAAAAATTTAGCTTGATAGAAGTTTTTGCTCGTTGGGTTTGTTAACCTGATCGTTCAATTTTATTGATTTGTCCGTACCACGGTCGTAGAAGTACAGGTCAGGACACTCCCTTATCTACCAATGCATTTTGCTTGACCCCCTTGTTGTTTGGCTGTAGTTCGTCAAGTTACCGAGAATGTTGTATTTTTGGCGCTGTAATCCGGGCGGTCGGACTCAAACTCCGCCCACTTTTTTCCATTGTTAAGTTTATAAAGTAAATAAAGATTGCTGGAGCCATGGTTTAAAATTGTGAGCGAAGGGTAACATGTCATAAATTGATAAAAAAAATACGTTTTTATAAATAGTTTATCTTAGTGAGAGGGAAGTGGGCGGAGTTTGAGCTCGATTCCCGGATTACAGCGCCAAAAATGTATAGCACTATCGGTAACTAGGTAAACTGCAGCCAAACAACAAGGGGGTCAAGTTTCCACGCGAGTGTCCAGACCTGTTCTACGGCCGTGGTCCGTACCACGTGCGTGTTGTGAAAAGCTGTGTTCTTCAAGTTGTAATTTCTTTGAAATATGATTTTGAAGGCGAGAGTTTAGTGTTTTATGTATCTCGAGTGCCGTTGATTGCTATATTTGTGCGATGTATTGAATGTACAGCTAAAAAATGCGTGTAGTAAAATTTGGAGTGAATTGTTGCGGACACCATAACCAAAACATTTCCCCAAAAAATCTTTTATAAACTCATACCACAGTTGATATGTTCGAATAAATTACTTACACATACATGTATATACATCTGAAGCTCCCAATAAATGTCCTGCATTATTAAAATTAAAAAATAAATAGGGTTACATACGCAGCTAACGATGTTGGTTTGCAGGGACAAAACTAAATTTTCTTTAAACATTGTTAAACTGAAAATATTCGTATATAAAGAAAACCAGCATCTTAAGTTTACATGGTGTAGCAAAAATTTTTATTTTATTTGTTTCCTATGATAGAGTTTTATTAAATAAATATAAAATTAAGTAGGCGATTTCCAGTACTATTTCGAGCTGTGTGGTTGGCAACATATAATTGTTAGTGAGGCCAAAACGGCCTAGAAAATAAGACGCGAGGCTTAACCTGGGAGTGCCAACTCTGATCTTTATGTGCTCCTTGCTTCGGACGACGGAATGTCATTGTTAAAACACCGTGGTAATTAACAAAACTGTTTAAGTCCTCCAACATAGCTCAAAAATTGCCTTTTCAGACTGTCGTACTTAAAAATGTACTAACCGGATATATCTGAAAATCAGATAAAAAAGTGCACTGAACTTTGGTACAAAATTTTTACCAATAAAATTATGTTGTCACGACGTGACATATTATTACAGGTCCCGGAAATTTCTCGAATTACTTTCAGAAGAGGTTAGATTTCAAACTCCTGTACACGTCAAATACTTTCGCGATTGGACGGCTGTTAACGACACTCTTCCATGAGGACTGTGAACCTATATGAGACTTGCGTGAAAACAATCACTACATTGTCAGACGTACACGTAGCCACTCACTGGAGCAGCAGCCAATGAACAAGTAGCTGAAGACAGGGTTAACATAGGACTGTGGAGTCCAGCGGTCTGGTCGTTAAACCTGATACATTTCCGGGTCTCTACATATGATGTGTGCTTCAAGGTCGCCCTTATAGCTTCTTCACTTCTGAACCACTAACGCGCAGGTAGGCGAAGCCCTTAAGTGATAGATGTTACAAAATTTTTTCTCACTTTATAGTACCTCTGAACCATTAAATTGTATCGACAGGTATTGGTCGTCTATTTTCAGTAACACGTATTTCTCTATAACACTACTGCATAAATCTGGTTGAGTTTGTAATGGTCTTTAATGTGATCCTCCCCTCAGAACAGACAACAGCAGCTAGTGCATTACGTATTCAAACTCGGGAGATCAGCTCTGAATTGATGTGTGGCATTCATCGATAATCGATATTGTAAACGGGCTTATTAGGATCACGGACTCAAGAGTGCTTTAGAATGCAGAAACGAAACACGTGTGGGGAATTCAAGCCGCAACCAGCTATAACTGCATCACTGGCCAGCAATACGGTAGAAAGTCAGCCACCAATCAATACGTACAGACTTACACCCAGAACGAGGCCAAACCCATAGCGAGAGTCACGATTTGCGGCATCATTTGATCTCAGTGCCTTATATGCTCATCTGCAACTTTGCTTCAAGGTCAGTGATTGAATGCCTTTTAACTATCTATAACTTGTTTTGGGGTTCTACCGGTTGATCACACATCTATAGTGTCACAATGACCTTAGTCTGATTGGTGCGCAGTAAACGAGAGACGTGTCTGAACAAAGACACTCTTATTACACTCTAAAAAAAATTTTGTAAAATTTACAAGGATATTTTTTGTACTTTAACAAGTCCTTGTAAAAGTACAAAGGTATTCTTTGTAAAATCATTAGTTTATGAAGTTACAAATGTAAACTTTGTAACACTACAAAGGACTTCCTTGTACCTATACCGACAGTTCCTGCACTGTAAATTATTTTGTAAAATATGACAAGGCACTTCTTCGTAGCTGTACAAACTTTTGTAAATGTTGAAAATATTCCTTGTAAAATTATTAGTTTATAATGTTAAAAGAATTTTGTTTGCAAAAAAACTTTAGGAAAAAAAATGTGTAGCCTACAAAAATCGTAAGTTCGCCGGAAATTACTTATACAAAGACCACAACCTCGGAAAAGTATTTTCTGGAATAAAGTGAATATTTATATTAATGGCGTGCTCTTAAAGAAAGAATTATTACTGAACTTTACATTGAATGTACACAAAAAAAAACACTGTGTGATACGTAAGTCACAGTGGTATAGCGGAAGCCGACCCCCCGTGGCTCAGTTGGTTGAGCGGCCGGCTTTGGTTCGATTCCCAGGTCTGGCTGGGTGTAAATTTGTGTTTGTCCATTTGGGTCTCCAAAATTGTCACTATACAAATTGTCTCACGAAAAGTACTGGGGTCACTCGAATTACGTCACATCAAAGGGGGGAATGGTTGGTGCAGTGGTGATGCGGCAGCTTCCGCATCGCCACTGCACCAAACATTTTATATTAAAAAAAAAGCGGTGAGATGCGTAGATTCTAATCATGGGAAGAGTTGTTCAAAACTTAGCACTTCCCGATTATTTCTTTACTTTTTCAAAATAATCTCTTGTATACGTCCTTTATTCAAAAGTTATTTGATAAATAAGTTCAGTGTTATTTATGAAGTACAAATAAATTAATTGTTTTCCTTACTGAAAGTACAGCTACAAGGCTACTCCTTGTAATTTTACAAACATATACTTTGTATTTTATTACAAGGATAACCATTGTAGTTTTACAAGGAATTTCTTTGGCAACTGGGTTTCCAAGGCTTTTCTTTGTAAAAGTAAAAATCATTTTTTACAGTGTAGTAACCATGGTTATGACCACTTCTTAGAGAAAATAATGTTGCCCCAGTTTTTTTTAGTGCCTTATGTTCACTTCTGCAGTTCTGCTTCGTAGACAGCGATTAAATGTTCTACCTCTCGCAGGTCTTGGTATTCTACTCGCCCCGTGTTGTGTTGCAGTGTTATTGTGATTGGCACAGTCAAATGAGAGACGTCACTTCACATAGACATGCTGCCAATAACCATGAAGCAGAGCTGCAGAACTGCACATAAGGCACTGAGACAAACTGTAATCGATTCACTGTCATCCGCGAATTAAAGAAATTAAGTAATATTTGGCATACTTTACGTATACTTCAAAATTGCTTAAACATGTATACTAGCGACATTAGAATTTTATTGTGTGAATGGCATTTTTGGGTGTAAATTATCAAAACTCTGTAGGTGAGTTAAGTTTTTACTAAAAGTTCCAAATGTTGTACAGTTTAGATTTTGATATTTATAACAAGACTTTTTGCCGTTCATAGTGATTAAATATAATGCACAGTGTAAATATAGTGAGTTACGTTATAATAATTGTAGAGGGTCTGTCGACATCAGGAATGTTTGCTTAGTGTTACTTAATTACCATAATTTGTTTAATGTCTTTTTATATTCAATTTAGTTTTGCGTACTGGCGAGAGGTGCAGGATTAGCAAAGGAGTTTTGAATTGTGTCGCGGCCAGATAACCCTTCATGCAGCAGTGAAGGGAACGTGCTAAACATGGGCTGAAGAGCTATCCCGTGACCTTGAGCTGGTGTGGGAGACAGAGCTCAGAGGCTCTAAAGTAGGTCAGCACAGGGACGTGGCTTAATCTATGATATTAACTTTACTATTAGTTATCATAAAGGGTTCAAATTTTGTAAATAAGTTCCAGTGTACGTTAATGTTAAGCTGTGCTAATTTAGAAAATAAACATTAAACAGCTACGGAGGAAAGGCCAGATATGGTTTTGTCAGCCGTCACCGAGAGCTACGATTGGTTGGACGTGTAAGGGGAATGTTTCTCTTAATGAAAGCGCCGCGAAAGGGTTGGTTAGAGAGCTGGGGAGACACTTGTCGTGATCGTCACGAGAGGTGGTCGTGCCTGGAGTCACCTAGGTCAGTCGTGGGAGTCTTACTTTCGTCGTCGTCATCACCAGGGTGTTGGTGTACCCAGGATTGCCGCGAACGCAGGCGTGGTCGGCCGCGGATTTCGAGCAAGTTTATATTTTAGACCCTGTCGTTATTTTTACCAAGAGTGGACAATCGGGGGTCGCAGTTCTTGGAGACGCGGTGGTGTGCGCTTAATTTGAGAGAGGAAACCAAGAGCGAGGTTTCACTACTGTAAGTCACCTATCCTGTGGGACTGACAAAACAAGGTCGGAGCTTCTGAAGTATCGAAAGAAAGAAATTCCCGGTATTGTTATTCTGTATAAGGAGCACCTCACAAGAGAGTCAACATTAGTATATTGATTTCTCTCCAAATAACCTTTATTCAAAATAAATAAGTTTATGTACGTAACTATGAAAAAACTCTTGCTCGTCTAGCCAACCTTAAGGTTGGATGGCAGTGTTGAGAAGACAACATCAGGACGCTGTATTTTCACTATATATCTTTCTGGATCGCTAATAAGGTTTCTCCTTTCCTTTCCCGTCCTATGCCGCTGACCATATGGTTCTTCCGCCCTTAGAAGGGATTTCTCCTGTCAAGGGCAACACGGTGCATCGATTCTTTATCCGCTCGTTTCCTCTTCAAGAGGCCATTGGAACTTCGTAGAGGGGGTACATTTATATCGGAAGATGTTTATCTGAGATATCTATATGCTGAACAGTAATGGGTAAAATATAAAATAATGCATTTTTGGCTGCCGATCTGCTTTGTGGGAAATCGTGTACACTTGCACACACGGACAGTAATGCGAATTATTGAGCTTTTGTTGTCACGTGAGGCATTTACAAAAAGTCATGAGATTACCCTGCGTACAACAAAATATTAACGTGAGACGTTCAAAAAGTGATCCCAATGGAGTTAACTTGCGTTTGATAGGTGAGCAGATCTAACATGATCGACGTCTCGATCAACCCCTCGTTAACCCTGCTTGAGAGCAGTGTCAGGTGGCGTTATCGTGCGAAACACGCACCATGGCTGCGAAAAAAAGTAAAAACAATAGATGTAATAACAAAACATAGTTGAGTGAAAGTGTACGAACTGTGTTCAAAAGCATGGAACTTAAAAGAAAGAAAAATGCTTTAGACTGAGAATTAAATTTTTTTTGTAGATCTATTTGTACAGTACTACATAAGCAGAGATCTGGAAAATTCGCGTTTTATTTTTAGCACGAGCTAGAATTCTAATAACTGTAAGTTTGTGTCATTTTCGCAATTGGTCTTCGACTTATTCCACACCCCCTGGAAGTATCTGAGCCAATAATAAAAATTTAACTAATAAGACCTATATCACTTTAACAGCAAGCAGCTAATGAGAATCTGATGTCTGCTTCAGTTCACAAATATTCTTGCAGGCTAGCCTACAAGTCAGGGAACCAGCGAATTTTTCCGGTCTCTATATAGGCCTATAATACTTTCAATTTCTATGTTTAGTGTGTAGTATACTTCAATATACAAAATAATGTACTAAACATAAGCTGCTGTCATCACAATTATAAAAAATATTTAACCAAAATATAGCATGTAGACTTATTTTGAATTACTTCCTTCTGAAAGGCATGAAATTCTTGCAGGCGTTTGTTCAATACATGGCTTAAGGATGGAAATTGTGTATTGTTTTAAAAATGTTTATATTTGTAGGAGATACGGTTTATTTTGTAAACAGACATTGTGACTACTTTATACTGTAATGAAAAATTGTAAGGTTTCATAGTTTTTAATGGAAAGTCAAAGTCCAAATTTGCATTAATTGGTTTTATGCTTTTAAAGAAAACCAACTATCTTACCAAACTGAAAAAATTAACACTGAATAACGCAGTTGTAGGCTACAAGGTCGCCTATATAAAAATATTTTTGTTTTAAAAGAATATTTATTTTTATTATTTTTATTTTAAATTTCAGAGTTTTTTAAATACAATTTTTTTTTAGTTTTTATCCGTATTCTTCGGTATAATCAGTAGAACACAAAATAAAATATTCGAAGTCTGTTCCTGTTTCTGTACTTAGGCAGTAACCTCGTTATTGTTTCGCTCAATTCAGGTAAATTCCACTATAGATTAGAAAAATCTATGTAAAAATTTTGGAACAGGGAAAATTTTAGCCGCTAGGAGCACTGGTGTATATAATGTACGGGAAATTACTGCCATTTAGATTTCCGCTTGTAACGAAACAAATGTCTTCCCTACCGTTAAAGAACTCGGGTATTGTTTATGTGTTACTTAGGTATGTTAAATGCGACAATATTTTGACAATAATATGCATACCTTATCTGATTTTTAAAAATATTTTTGTACCATTAAGTACGTCCGGAAAAGTAGATAATTCGGTCGCAATAAAATAAAATAAAAACTTTTCGTTTTTCCTCGTGCTAACTGTTTCCTATCATTGCCACACAATCATAACATGTTAAAATATTCTGTTTTATACAAAATTTAATAATACGTAAATAACTTATTACGTTACTAAATAGACATCAGCACACACTAGTTCATATTCCTCATCTTTAGGACCATTAACCTATCGCGAAAATAATTTTGCCCTCAGTTTGTTTCAGTGCCTCACGTGCATATCTGCTTCATATTTAGTGATTAGGTGTTTTGACTCTCGCGTGTCCTAGGTTTCTACCCGCAAATCACAGATGTGTGGTGTTACAGTGACCGGGTTGTGATTGGCACAATCAAATGAGAGACGTCACTTCGCAAAGACACACTGCCAATAACCATGAAGCTTAGCTGCAGATTTGCACGTCAATCACTGATACAAACTGGGCCAAAATTCTTTTTCGAGAAAAGTTTTGGCCCTACTCACTATACAAGCAAATAAATATCATCTCCTGATGACCCTCCTACCGATGTGTTCCCGCTATTGTTTACGAACTTGTAACCAAAAGTACATATTTATATTTCCACTATTTACGTCTACAAGCGCACCTGTTACTTTGAAAATAAATAAAGAAAGAAGATTATAATAAAAAACGGTCAGTATATAACGTAAAATAATATAAGCGCAATATTTTACGGACTAATATACGTGATACTTTCATTTACCGCAAGGTTAAAATCACCCTGTTAGCGATAGCAGCGAAACTGGCAACAGAATTTTTCCGTATGCCAAACTAACCTGTAGTGCAGTCAATCTTAGCTCAATTCTTGAAACTGTGCTGTTTACTACTTAGGTCTAGTTTTTACTGCTTGAGTGTTAAATTGTGTAAACCTTATCTCTGGTAAGGGCTAATTATACTACAAGTTAGAAAGAAGATGTGTTTTCTTGCGAAAAAGTTTGGCACAGGGAAGAATTCTGCCGCTATCGCTAACGGGTGCTAATAATACGGGACCGTAATACAATTATATTTAACTAGGCTTGGCAAAGAGAGAAGTCGTTTAATTTAATTTTAAGGTGAAGATCAAACCAATTTCAGCTTCCGAATGATAGACTTCATGTAACTTTAAATTCACCAAAGCTTTGTGATTGGTAAGTTTCCACCTCTTACCTATACCAGCGCCCAAGCAGCAAAAATTTTCCCCGTGCCAAACTTTAAACGTTGATCTTTCCAACATGTCGTAGAATTAACCACATGTAAGGTGACCGACAAATCCTCGTCACCTGAGCTAAGCTACACTATAGGTGGTTCATATTAAACTGAACACTTCCTGTAGTAAATAATTCACTTATTGGGGTTATACAGGTAAAGTGTTGAGAGTTGTGAAATGTGTATACACGTTTTTAGTTACATTGGCGTTTTTGTATTTGAAATAGTAAACATGGCGGCATAATGGCTCACAGAAAATTGTAAGCAGTGCTCAGTTGATCCTGAACAGTCTGCAATAACTAGTTTGTTACTTTCCGTGAAGGTCAGTGGAGGACGGGCTAAAAATAAAAGCGCGCAGATGAGGAGGACGGTGCGGTAGGATTGCGGCAGAGCGGGGACAGGTGACCGCTGGGGCTCGAACCCGGGACACGCCAAGGCCCGACCTCGCCACCCCTGACCACACTTCCTGCCCCCACAGTCCCCCGCGCGACCCATCCTCGCCAGCTGGTATCGATCACCGCTGCCCTTGAGCCCTGGGAAACTCCACGCGGCTGAGGGCAAACTGACAGCAGTGGACACTTCGTCCCGCCCCCCGCGGCCGCTGCATGCTGCCAGTGCTTCCTTTCATGTAACAACACCTGGTTCTCGCGAAAATAATTTTGCACCAAGTGTTTCCGTGCCGTACGTGCACCAGTGGCCACATTTACGGGGGGGGGGGGGGGGGGGGAGGTGGCCGAAGGCGGGGGGGGGGGAGCAAATGCCCCCCTAGATTTAGAAATTTAAGTGTGCAAAATATATTTTTTTATTTTGTTATTTAAATAATGCTTACTTAAGCACATAAAACTGAAGTTTTATTATTACAGTTTCTAATTTATACATACTTAATTAATAAAAAAAAAGATGCAACACAGTCTCTCTAGCCGAAAAAAAAATATCTCGCCTTCCCCCCCCCCCCAAGAAAAAACCTGAAACGACGCCCCTGACGTGCACACCTACAGTTCTGACTAATTGTTATGACAGTGATTTTCGCTTAAGGGGGAGTGTTTCCGTTTATGAGCCACAACATTTATTCGAATTGCATTAACCAAATTTTCTCTTCGATAAAGCATAGAATATATTCTTGGTAAACTGCTTGACATAAATAGTAATGGAATCTTTCATTAATTTGTCATGCAGAATTATTGCAAGAGATTTATAGATTACATTTCAATAATTCTCTTGCAATGATTCTGCATGACAAATTAATGAAAAATTCCATTATTATTTATGTCAAGCAGTTTACCAACAATATATCCTGTGCTTTGTCTAAGATACATCTTTGATAAAACAATTTGACTAAATGTTATGGCCCATAAACTGAAAATAGAATAATATTGTCTAACACTCCCTCTTAAAGGACGTTCCTCATAATTTTATATTTGTATGAAATATTGTTTGTTTTGTAGACGTAACTTAGAAGTGCGCTTTACTCTTACAAAAAAAAAATAACTGAGCCAGTCTTCACATAGACCCTACCGGCTTTTCAAAGTAAAAATTTGAATGTTTTAGTTAGTTATTTCACTTCCTAAAAACCAATCAATATTATGCAACGAAATAATTCACAGCAAAAGTACTTGTAATTGGCTAGGGCTTTAAGATTGTGTTAATTTAATTTCCTGTAGCTCACTGACTGAATTCCTCGTGGAATGGTATTTATTTACATATGTTTGCACGATGCAAACAAAGTCCTTTTGTTTGTTTACTTGATTGTTTGTTTCTGTATATTTTATTGTTTTCTGCGACACACCATTTGCTGCAATGGCACACGTCCAAAATACATCTTTAGTTTGTAACTTGCCCCAATTCCTAAAACCATTCCAAAATAACACTTGACATATTTTCTGTGCAGTGCAGCGTAATAACCTACACTTATTTGTTCTTATGCTTTATTCATTTCGGCAAATTTTTTCTTGCCGGTGCAATAGAGGAATAATATCTGTTAATCCGAAAATCTGATAATCCTAACAAGCCTTGGTCCCAATTAGCTCGTATTAGCGGGACTCTGCTGGTTTTATGGTTTTATCAGGGTATGGGGCGATCGGCTGAAGAGAAAAAAAGTAGCACGGCCTTAAAATGTCCTCATATTACCATGAACAGCCTATATGCTTTACACGATACGTGAACAAATTTGCGAAGCATTTCATAAAAATAATAGTTGTGGTACCTACACACCTTTTCATTTACTGATTATTGACTTTCTTATCCACATTTAGGGGATTTCAATAGGCATTGAGCCAGAACGGAATATGTTAATTTTGTATGGTGTTAACAAATTTTAAAATAAATTGAACACGTGGTTTAAATTCATCTGTAAAGTCAATTATAGTAGGAGCAATATTACACTGATAATCGACTTTAAAGCTGCATTTATTTAAATAGAATTAAATACCACTTGGGCTTTCATTGTTTTAACACTATTCAGAATATCTGCGTTTAAAAGCAAGTGGTATGTTAAAGTTCACAGGGTTTCGCGTCTGTTGTCTACAGAGCCTATGCTTCTGGGTTGTATTCGGGTCGTTGTCCCATTTCTTTCAAATATTTTAGTGAACAATGCAGCCTCTATCAGGCTACAACTCAGAAGCCTAGAACCTGAAATAGGCTTTGAATTTTTTATTTAAAGAAATTAAATTTTATAGTAGCTTTTAGGGTAGTAGTAGTCCCACAGTAATCCCCTTTATGGAAAAATTTGACTACCCATTTTCGACTTACGTTGTTTTATAAGTAGAGCCACGATTTTATGGCGAAAAGATTTTTGCAACATTTGGTTTCGATGCGTCATGTGCACATCTGCAGCTCTGCTATATCGTCTGTGATTGGATGGTTTTTCTCTCACTGGCCTTGGCAAATTATAGACGTACAGACTCACAATAATCGTATTCTGATTGGTGCAGTAAAATGAGAAACGTGTCTGAACTGCCGATGTGCACGTGAGTCACTGAAACAAAGTGGGGCAGAAATCTTTTCGCGACAAAATCGTGGCCCTATTTATAAGTATTGATCCCTGTTTTACGCGGAAATAATTTTGCCTCGCCATGTTTCCGTGTCTTACGTGCACATCTGCAGTTCTGCTTCGTGGCCAGTGATTGGATGTTCTAACTGTCACATACGTGTGCTGTTGTAGGAACGTTATTGTAATTAGCTCAGTCAATTGAGAGACGGCTCTTCATACAGACACGCTGCCAATAACCATCAAGTAGAACTGCAGGCGTGCACGTAAGTCACCGAAACAAAGTGAGGCAAAATTCTTGTCACGAATAACAGGGGTCCCTATTTATAAGTTATCACAAGAAACAAGGCGTTTTTGCGACAAGATTTTAGCATCTCTTTGTTTCAATGCCTTACGTACACATCGGCAGCTCTGTTATATTGTTGTTGGCTGTGTGTATTTGTACAGAATTCACTGAGACACCAATACGTCTGTGTTTACCCCCCCCCCCTTCCCCCACCAACCAACAAGACGCTGAGAGTTAAAAACACCCAATCTATGACCAGGCAGGTGTCCATGTAAGGCACTCAAACAAATTGGTGTAAAAGTATTTTTGCGAAAACGTCCTGTACCTAGTGATAGCTTACGCAAATTTAAGTCGAAAATGTGTTTTCAAATTGTCTGTAAAGTGAATATTATGTGAGTAACGCTACCCTGATAATCTTTCAAATATAATAAATTACTACAACGTATTACATTGTTTACACACTATTTAGTCTTTCGTCGCTTAAGAGGAATGTGTATCAGTATCAAATTTCCACGTTTGATGCGTTCGAACAGCGGAGCGATAAGAGCCATAGTACCACGCTCGACGAAGAAACTTATAACCCCATTCACACTGAAAGAAGAATTTTTGAAGGAAGTCTTCCCTCCGAAATTATTTTGTAGTAACCACAAAATAATTTTGTAGTGGACAAAATATTTTTGTGGCGTCAACAAAATAAATTTTGCAGGGTAAAAACTCACAAAATATTTTGTAGATGCCACAAAATGTTTTTTTTTTCGTGCACAGCGCGTCAATTAGGCGTGCAATGTTTGCGTTCTAGTATTTTATAACTGTATGCAGTGACCCTAACATTTTATTCCAGGATAGTATGAAGTGAAACAAACGCACGCACTTCGTTTAGCACTTTCCGAATTAAGGTGGTATTTTTGGAGTTATCGTTTTTAGTCATTTTGAGAGGCCCGAAAATCATGTTTCCAACGAACGTACTAAATTTTGAAAACATAGAAACGTAGTTTCAAGTGTGTGTTTTTTTCGTAAATAAACATATTACGAATAAGTTAAGCGGTTTACCGTGAAAAAGAATACGCGTGACACGCTGCAACGCCGTCCATGCGCCAGTCGAGGACTTTTCTTAACGTTACGTCATCTTGAACATACTCATGAACGTGATGCACATGAAACAAACTTATGTCCGGCACAGTACATAATGAGAAGTCAGTGTTTAACGTAACCCTTAACTTTTCAACGATTGGACTTATAAGTAGAAGTTCCTACACGTCTGTCTGATTTATGATTGGTTGATACCGTTAATTTGGCACGTTGTTTACTGGTAGTGAGGAGCAACGTTGTTAAAAGTACGGAACATGCCGAGATATTTCACGATTGCAAAAAACTGACCTCCCAAAGTTGAGATGATGACAGAAAGGGTTTGTGTCAAGCGGTATTTTATTTTATATTTAAAATAATTAAATTACGTAGACAGTTTTCAGGGTACCATTACTGCCACTGTAATTCACTTTACGGAAAAGTAAAAAACGCGTTTTCGAGTAACATTTACATTAGCAAAATTAGTACTCTCCGTCCTGACTCGCTCAGTTCGACCTGCCACCTTCGCTCCTCTTTACTGCGCCAATGGAGTTAAGCTAAGGGATATGGCTAGTGCGAGCAGTCACTTGCAGTGTCGCAGCTGGCACTCGCCGGGTGTCAAAGGGCGCTGGCCAGCAAAGCGGGTCACAGCATAACGATCCTGCCCCTGGTTCCCTCCCCCTCCCCCCATACCAGCACCCCTCCCACGGAAGCATTTTCGCAGTGCAGCACGGGCCCCGAACTCGGACGGCGCTCGCGTGGTCCGCCAGAACAAATTCTCCTCGATTTGCAGACATTACCTGTGACGACTTTTTCGTCGAATAAAAATTTTCCCGTTTCACAGTTTCTAATTAACAAGTAAAGACAAAAACTTCACTGTTTTGGTTACCTACCCGTAACTAGAACTAACTCGCTTGCACATGCGTGATAGTAAAATTGCATTATCTTTAATATATTTTTTTAACGTAACAGGTTTTAAAACGGACATTAAAGAATGAAATAATTTCGCCCATGAAAATACTTGTAAGATAAAAAAAAAAAAAATTACGTGCATGCAGTAGATAATTGACGCGGAAAATGTAACAGAAATTTAAAAACTTGTTACATTAACACATTTTTTTACTCTAATATTAATTTCTGATTTTTATCCTTGCGTGTGTAAAACTTTGTAATAAGTTCTTATGTTTAAAGTTTCAAATCTCCTGCTCATCGGGAAGTTAGTTTAAAGTAGTACATTAAAAAACCTTATTTTTTAAAAATTAAATACCTTATTTTTTACAGTTGGTTTCCTTTTATATTTCATTGTCATCTAATTCTGAGCTATCTTTAGAATTTCGATTCTCTAGCTCATCGGGGAATTAGTTTAAGATCGATTGTTAATGGGTTTAAAAAATTGCTTAAATTAAGGAAATTTTCGTATGTTCTCTCCGCTTTTTGTAGAACGGAAAAAATATATTAAAACTTGATATTAGACTTGTTAAGAAGTACCTCAAACGCCATATTTTTCGGTGTGAAATGTCTCATTGGTTTAAGTGTGAATGCTGTTTTACGGTAATTTGACGATCTTGTCACATGAGACGCGACAATTCTCAAAATAGACATTTTATAAATACACAAAAGACTTCATCTACACACTTTGTTCATACTTTTAGTTACTTTTAAGGCGTCTTTTATTATTATAAACTATCTGCATGCTTGCGAAAGCCAAGTGTTCTCGTGAAATCGTTGCGCAATTTTGTATTCGAAGCTTTCTTTTGACAACGAAATTATTTAGATGAATTTTAATGTTTGGAGTTAAGTTATATTTTAACCTAGGAATTGAATTTTTGAAGATTTCTTTGAATATTTTGTTATTACACATTTACGAAGTAAGTCCTCGCGTTCTTAAAGGCAATAGTTTATCGGTACAAGCATTGCCGAAGGCATATCAACATTTTAAACATTTGATGCCCTAATTGTTATTCTACTACATTTTTACATTGCTAGATTGTAAATTACTCCAATATTATGTGAAAATTTTTTGAAGAATAGAATGACTGTGTTCTTATTTTCCAAAAATATCAGATAACATGGAGGTAATTTACTATCGAACAATGCAAGACGGTGAAGTAGACTAACATTTAGGGCATGATATGTCAACAATGTTGTCACGTTTCAGCAATGCTTGTACCGGGGAAATACTGTAGATTAAAGATGGTCGTGCACCATTACATTTAACATTCGTTATCTTCGCTCCCTTCAACTAACTCCCTGTCGATTTTATTCTCCATCTCTTATCCTTCACTCGACACTCAATCACTCTAGAATTCTCTTCCGTACTCATCACATTGCAATATCTCGTTGAGCTTGTTTTCTATACTCTTTGTAGAATTACCTCGTCACTTAATCTCACACACATGGATATTCGTACTAGTGTACAGGTAGGGCCATGAACTTTTCGCGAAAAAAAAAAACTTCTGTACCACTTTGTTTCAGTGCCGTACGAGCACAACCGCAGTTCTGCTTCGCGGTCAATGATTGGATGTTTTAACTCCCCGTGTCTTGGGCTTCCAGCCGCAAATCACAGACGCAGGGTGACGCAGTTAACGTTGTTCTGATTGTGCGGAGTCGTTTTTCATTTGACTGTACCAAAGACACGCAGCCAATGAACATACACTAGAGCTGCCGATGTGCACGTTAGGCATTGAAACTAAGTGATGCAGAAATCTTTTCGCGAAAACTTCTTATCCCTAAATATAGTTTGATAAAAAAAAGTTCATTAATTATATAAAGCACAAACATGCCGATGTCTGTTGATTTTATTTCAGTATTGTTGGGTTTAAATAGGAAAACACACGGAACTTAATTTGGCAATCCGCT
Organism: Medauroidea extradentata; assembly: GCA_003012365.1. Lineage (NCBI taxonomy): Eukaryota > Metazoa > Arthropoda > Insecta > Phasmatodea > Phasmatidae > Medauroidea > Medauroidea extradentata. Next base: position 86,800 of record PNEQ01105564.1, on the reverse strand, counting down.
GTAATCTGTGCAGTGGATAAGGTAACTACTGTTAATGTTGAATTATAGGTCATTCGGGATAAAGTGAGCACTTAAGTTTTAATCTTTGAAAATTATCACTGGCCGTTACTGCACACGATTAGGGCCATGAGCTCTTCACGTAAATAATTTTGTCCTAGTTTGTTTCAGTTCCTTACGTTCATATCTGCAGTTCTGCTTCATAGTCAGTGGTTGGATGTTATAACTGTCACGTGTCTTGAGCTTCTACCCGCAAATCACACATGTGTGGTCTTGCAGTAACATTTTTGAGATTGGCACAGTCAAATGAGAAACGTCGCTTAAAAAAAACACACTCTGTATGTAACCACAGAATATTTAGGAATACAGAAGTGAAATAGCCGGTAGGACGGCGAACTAAGCCACACACGCCAGCAAAATGGCTTCCCTGGCCAGCAACATGGCGGAGACGCCTACCGCCAATCAGCGTAAGGTGGCTGCCCTGCTAGCCGGCAGTCAAGCCAATAGGAAACCTGACGGAACATGCATGAGCCAAACAGACACGGGGATGGCATCAACAGTCTCAGGCAGCCAATCAGCGGCGAAGTTCGCCCGTGTCAAACGAGCCGCCACATCATTTCACGTCTGTATTACTACTTAGTCTGTGATGTAACCATGCCACAGAATTGCAGATGTGCACGTAAGGCACTGAAACAAAGTGGGGCAAAATTCTTTTCACGAAAAGTTCATGGCCCTACGTATAAATCAACATTAACAATAGTTATCTTATTCCTTGCATGGTTGACAGTGAATTGCCATATGAAGTTCCGTGTATGTTCCTATTTAAACACAACAATACTGAAATAAAATCAACTGACATTGGCATGTTTGTGCTTTATATAATTAAAGAACTTTTTTTATAATATAGGTTCCTACCGACTGCACAATTTATCTCACACGCGCAAACATAAAGTGACGTGTTCAGAGAGGTTAGATATTTCTCGCTGTTAGCCGTTACGCGCGGAAAGATACGAACTGGCTGAAAATAGGAATTTAGCAAGGCTTTTTTGAGTGGTCACTTTATCCTGAACCGCCTATACGTTACCCTCAATCCCTATCTATTGTTCCCAAACTTCTTATCATATGCGCTCAGGATGCGCACACCTCGCTTCATCACGGACGTTTTACAACGTACACAGTAATAAAAGTCCGTACTTTTACCAGAAAAAAACTTGTGATTTGATGTGAAAACATTTTCCTGTCTTGGCACTGCAACAAGAATGTCTCAGGTTAATAAAGTAGTACTATAAATACTCCAAATAGCCTTCCTGAGCGAACTAGATGGATACATTTTCATGAGCTAGCTGTTCGCTGTGTAACAAAATAACCTTCGAAGGACTGACACATTTTACAAAACATTTTGCACTTACTTTTAGAAAAAAAAATTCTTGGAAACTTGTAGCCAAATTTTTTTTTACTCTCTTCAAACAAGTGTTGGAAAATGTACAAGAATCTAGTTGCAAATTAACAAAAAGTTACTTGTAAGTATAAAAAAATACGTTTATATACACACAGACATGTTTGTATATTTCCAAGCATTTCCTGTAACGGTAACAATAATTTTGTAAACTTCAAAAACATTTCGGAAATTAGTTTCCTATGAATTTTCGATAACAGTACAATTTTTTTACTGTGTAGCGTTCAGGAACATGACTAATTTAGTGTATTTTAGATATATTTGATACTGCGTTTTGCCGTGTCATTTTTATAAAACATCTTTGTTTTGTTTCTACTTTTCTCTGATCTTCTATTAAGTTTCACAATACTTCTAAGCTACACATAATTCATAGAATGGATTAAAATGGGGCACAATTTTTCAGAACTGTGACTAAATTTATTTGTCAGAACTTGTTGTGCGACACATTTAAGAATGCTTAAATACATTAAATAATTGAATAGATTTTTTGACGAAATCCGCCTACTTTCTAGCTGATAAAAAAAGTCTAGCAAACGTACGAAAAGTTTAACAAATACTGTTTCAGCTAAAATAAAATATAAACGTATGGGAAAGTGGTTTTCAGTAATTGAGTTCAAAATTTTTGTCCTATTTGGGGTTTGAATTCTCCCTTACCGTATCGCCACGCAACCAGCTTAAAATATTTCAATTAAATCTAATGACACCAATCAAACAAAAAAACTTGTAAGTGTATGACACGGGCGCAACGTTTCCTTTGTGAATGAATTCAAGAGCAACGTTAGGCAATTCAAAAAGCTCAAAAGCTGCAGTAGGGTAGGCTTTCTCAGTCACGTGCTCAGGTTTTTGTCGATCACCAGGATTTGATGAACGGCTGAAATGCAATTCAGGATTTTAAGACGGAGGACAAAAAAAAGCATACCGTCAACAAGGGTTACTTCATGCCAACCCTGGGTAACTTTGTGCCACTCAAAATATTTATTTGGTGGTTATTTAGAATAAAATGTTAATTTAAAATTGATGATTTGAGTATATAGTTTATAACACTCAATTGCAGTTAATTACTTTTTACTGAAATGACATAAAAACTAAATATTTTGAGTGCCACAAAGTAACACCTGCCGTCGCCGCTTGACGGTACATATTTTAAACCTGTTAAATATTTTGCTGATTACGACGTCAACAGCATATTGTTTACACTTTAGTAGTTTATTTATATTTAAACATTAGATATATTTCGTGCTTGTTTCTTTGATATTTTGAACACAGTGCATTCAGTTTCACTTCGTTGTGCTTTCGTTTTACTATTTAAAAGTTATTTTCGCGCCAAATGGCGACTTCCGTCTGCTAGCCGCTACTGACCCTACTCTCAAGCAGGGTAAGTGAGTTGTTCGAAATGCTGTCAGGTTAAGGTTACTTCTACTGTAGGTTGGAAAGATCAACGTTAAAAGTTTGGCACAAAGAATATTTCTGCCGCTTGTGCGCTGGTATCGGTAATGACCAATCACAGAGCTTTCCTGAATTTATAAGTTACATAAAGTTGATAATTTAAAGCGCGAAATTGGTTTATTTTTACTTTGAAATTAAGTTAAATTACTTTTGTCATTTTGAAGCCTATTTAAATGTAATTTTACTACAGTTTCGTATTTTTCTGGTCCCTTAGCGATATCAATTAAACTAGCGGCAGAAATTTTCCCTGTGCCAAACTCTCCCATAAGAAAACACGTTCTCTTTCTAAGCTGTAGTACAATAATTAACGTGTGTACATTTTGTCACGTGAATTTTCGAACACGGGTAAATTTTACTCGGGTCACGTTCCAAACACCTTAAGAATCAGTCTGCCCCTACGTGCTGATTTATTGGCAACTATTGCCGTTATATTTCAGTAGACGTATAATAAGTGAACTATGAACTCATAAATATGTATTTTTCTATAAGAGTTAAATAAAATTATCAATTTGATTAAATTTTATAAAGATGACATAATTATGAGTTCCAGGTTTACGTCTTAAACGTCTCCTGAAATGTAAGAACAATAGCTATGGTTCTGTTGGGGTACTTTTGGAGTTTACGGTCGTGAAACAAAAATAATCAAGGAAAACCAATATATCAACACGTATGAGGGAGACTGACTCTTAAACTGAAAGTTTAGCTTACCTAACGTATCTTAATGAGCTGTTGAAAGCGCCTATTGTGCCTCCTGTGGTCTACCCGCACGCACGCAGGCCAGGAACACGCAGCGCCGTGTGCGAGCGAAGAGAGGTTTATTGCTGTGCGGGTTGCATGCACGAGCCGGGGCAGGGGCTCACGCGGAGCTGCGCGCAACACGGAGTGACGCCATGTTCTCACCTGCAGACAGCCCGCCAAGCGTTGAAGAGAGGGAAGGGGACGTGTTAGCTACACGCGATGAGATGGCGTGAAGGTGCGCTAATTAACGTCAACGCCGTGCACACCTGGTGATTCGCTAAGCGGTGCTGGGTTGCGTGCAAGAGAGTCATACGTGAGTAGCAGCCGTGGCTTGCTCCTTTACAATACGTAGCATTCGTGGAGATTAGAGACCTGAAAAATTCGCGTTTTCTTTTGGCCCAAATCCAGAATTACAACAACTGTAAGTTCGTGCCACTTTTGCAATTGACCTGTAACTTATTTGACATTCCCTGGAAGTCGCTTGGCCAATAGTACAGAAGCAACTAAATGCAAGTCCATATCACTGCGTCATCGAGCAGCCAGTGAGCAGATGTCTGCTTGAATACACACATGTTCTTGGAGACTAGCCTACAGGTCAGTGAACTCGCGAATTTTTCAGGTCTCTAATGATGGTTTATCGCGGGAAAACTTGACTGTTTGCTGGGTTTCAACGCACGTTCAGCTTACTTGAAGATTACTGGCTTTAGCTTGTATTAGAATCTGTTACCCTATTTGACTGAGCCAATAAGAATCCGACTATTGTAATATTTGGTGCCTATCATTGGTCTGCAGATAGCTACGTTGTCAGACGTATATCACCCAATCATACATGTCACAGGAAACTACAGTTCTTTCAAGGGTATGTTGGCACAAAATATTCGCGATATACCATCATCTCTAAGCATTAGCTATCCCTGAAGGTTAAACACGACCGGAGGAAACTTCCGATCACAGACGGTTCTGAACAACTTCGATTTTCGGGCCGTATTCCAAATGGTCATCTAGTGATTACTTATTTATTAATACAGCCACGATTTTGCCGCGAAAATACTTATGCACCATTTTCTCCCCAATTCGTTATGCGCATGACTGGATTTAGTTTCTTGGACATACTCCATTGCAATATGGATGACTGTAAAATAAAACTGAATATAATGAAAAAAAAATAAACGTAAATAATCAGATTATGCTTTAGTCAACAGGATACATACATAACATAAAATTCCAATAAAACAAGAACAAACAGATAAGATAAAGGGAAAAAAACCCGATTCCGTTAATGGAATTTTATGTTGTGTATGTATCCTATTGACTAAAAAATAATCTGATTATTTGTGTTTTTTTAATCTTTAGTTTTCTTTGACAGTCATCCATATCGCAATGAATATGCCCAAGAAACATATCCAGTCACGCACTTCCATTGTACAGTTTTTCAAATATCGTTTTGTGCACTTCGGCAGTTTTGCTTCATGGTTATTGGCAGCGTGTCCTTGTTCAGACACGTCTATCATTTGTCTGCACCAATCAGAATATGACTACCGTAACATCATACGCATGTGATTTGCCAGTAGAACTCCAAAACATGTGAGCGTGAGTAAAAAAATTTTGGTCAGTACTTTACATCTAGGTCTTTAGCGCTTGTAAGAAGTGACATGATGTGAGTATGGAGTAGTGCCGGAATGAAAGGGCGGGGGAAATGGGAGATCCCCGAGAAAACACGTCGATCATCGACATCGTCCGGCACGATTCCCACACGCGAAAATCCGGGGACCGGACCGCCGGAAATCGAACCCGGATCGCATTGGTGGGAGACAAGTGACTGTAAAAACACCCCACCACGACCCATGAAGCAGAAATGCCGATGTATAGTAGATATAAGACATTGAACCCAATGGAATAACTGTCTTTTCGCCACAAAATCGTGGTTCTAGTCAATACGTATCGACTGGAAAGCCGTTGAGTTGAGTATTTTGAATTTAGCAAACTTCGTTACATATTAAAAACTAAATACTTAAATGCCGATTACGTAATAACTTAACTATTCAAAATCATGTTACGTTACCACTTTGTCTAATTAGTGCCAATTGGCAGACGGGCTCGATGTAGGTAACTAAGTTAACACAAATTTTTACTCAAACGCTTCCTTTGTGTTAAATATATTGTAGCGTAAGTTTCTATGCCTGTTTTTTATCATTAATTGTAAAATTTTCAACAAAGTTTCCAAGGTTTGGTTTTTCCAGGTTGGTTGTTAGTGTTTTTAAAATGCCGTAAAATGAGATATCACACTTTCATTTACCATATATATTGTTACCGAAAAAACTTTCTGATCGCACAAAACGCGTTGGTGTATCATAAACCAGAAGAGTCAGTAAAAAAAAACTATACATCCAAGCATATATCTATGCATAAGGCCTTTATATAACTCATAACATATAATGTATACATAATGTATGCGGTAATGAATGAGGTAAGATATAACACAAAGACACACAAAAAAAATATTGTGAAAAATCAAACTTAACAAAATAGTTCAACACAGTTAATATTATTGGGACGAATTCCAGATAAAAGACAAGACTTGAAAACATAACGAGGCGAGGACTTCACATACGTAACGAAACATCGTCACAGGAGAATACAGGTTTCGTTAGTCGAGCTTGTTGCAACGTTCCTGGAGCCAACAAAAGTTAAGCAATAATTATTGCACGCATTCATACAACAGCCACCTTAAGGGAGCATTTTACCGAAAAATTTAAGTGTTGTAAAAAAAATTTATACGTGGGATGGTTTGTATTATAGACATACATACATTGCAACTATTTTTTTTACTTCAATGAAGGTTTTTTTAGCTTCCATAGCTTTTATAATAGCATGATTAAGTCCAAAATTGCATAGCCTAAAACGGTATTACGCAAGAAAAAAAACTATCAACTTACCGAAATTAAAAAATTTGCACTGAAGAACAGTACCATGGACTATGACGTGACTTGTATAAAACCACATTGACTAGTTTTTTGTATTTTTTTTTATATTTTAAAAAAATTAACATCTTTATTTGAAATTCATTATTTTTTAAAAATACAACTGAAAAGTCAATGCGGTTTGTAAACATGTCTTTTCGTAGCTTGTGGCACTGTTCTTCAGTGTGATTTTTTTTCGTTTCGGTAAGTAAATTGGTTTTCCTTAATTGCATAAAACCGTTTTGAGTACGGCAGTCTTAAAAGGCAATTTTTAGCGCTGTTGGAGGTATTAGAAACAGTGTTTTGAAGTACGGCAGTCTTAAAGGGTAGTTTTTAGCGATGTTGGAGGTATTAGAAACAGTGTTTTGAAGTACGGCAGTCTTAAAAGGTAATTTTTAGCGCTGTTGGAGGTATTAGAAACAGTGTTTTGAAGTACGGCAGTCTTAAAAGGCAATTTTTAGCGATGTTGGAGGTATTAGAAACAGTGATTTGAAGTACGGCAGTCTTAAAAGGTAATTTTTAGCGATGTTGGAGGTATTAGAAACAGTGTTTTGAAGTACGGCAGTCTTAAAAGGTAATTTTTAGCGCTGTTGGAGGTATTAGAAACAGTGTTTTGAAGTACGGCAGTCTTAAAAGGTAATTTTTAGCGATGTTGGAGGTATTAGAAACAGTGTTTTGAAGTACGGCAGTCTTAAAAGGCAATTTTTAGCG